>JAUTXW010002952.1:0-50961 GCA_030620095.1 Kuschelorhynchus macadamiae
TTTAAATACTCGTAGTATCAGGTCCATTTTTTTTATAATTTTGTATATAAATAAATTTTTTGCCTATATATACAGGGTAGCGGAATAAATATGAAGCAGTCTTTAAAAAATTAAATACTGTGGAATATGTCAAATTTATTTTATCTCCTTATATATGAAATCTTTTCTCCACCGTACGGGTATCCTAAATTCGAGCCTCACCATTGGGATACTCTTAAACGTAAACCATAACAGATACAGAGCCGGTTAAATTGTGGCAAAGTTGCGGTCAATTAATATGCTAGTACGGAAAATGTAAAAATGTTTTGCCTTCTTGGAAAAAAAACGTTTTTAAATCTTTTACTTATTTTATTTGAGGACAATCGAAAATCAGTACCACTTCCCTTCCACTACACGGCAATGTTTCATTTTGTATCCGACGTTTCGTCTGCATGCCTCCGTCATGGCTACTTTTTTTAAATACGGGCCTGAATCCGTTCTCAAATGAACTTAAATTATAGTTCAGAACGTTCCGAGACCAAAAGTTCATCATCAATTTCCAAAATTTAGATTTTTTTTGGATACGATCCTGATAAGTTTATGATACATATACATGTTCAAATGTATCGAGTAATAAAACTTCATTAGGTATGTAAAACCACTACAGGGTGACCCACCAATAATGTATGCCACTTCCATAGTTTGGTATTGATTTCATTGCAAAATTTTTTGTTTTCGTCGAGAATGTCCAGTCGTACCAGCCGGTTTTGGGTCAATGTATGCGTTTTGCTTATTGTTAACCGTTCATAAACACTAAAAATGGTATGTAAAGGCGTGCGGTTGAATACCTATACGAAATAATTTCAATTTTTCAACGAAATTTTGTTTCAACAAAATAACAATTATATAATATGTACAGGGTTTTCCGTATATTTTTTCCACCCACCTAGAGAGTTTATTTGTTGGGTTTTTTATGAAAATTTAGAATATTATCTCACTAGTGCGAAAATATTATTGGAAATGTCACATTTTGACAGGTTGTCAGTTTTTTTTAATGAAAAACCCTGTATATTAAATCATAATTTTTTTCTAATTTCAAATATATATACTTTTAATATAGTCTTTCAATTAGTTTTGGATATATAAGCGTTTAAACAATAAAGAAATGGTAAGGTGATTACCGCTAAAACATAGTCAATGGTGCGAGACAATTGCAATGAACGACGCCTTTTTGACGTTTACCGGTCAGAATTATCTCCTTCAGCATTTTTAATATCTAATACATTGGACGATTGAATGAAAAAAAAACCGAAAAGTTAGAATCGTGGAAAGAAACGCTGAAGAAGATTTAAATATTTTATTATATTTTGAAGGTAATTTTGAAACTTTTGTATTAAAATAATTTATTGTATTTATTCTTGTTTTAGAAAAATCCTAGGCGCTCAATTTTCGATGCAGTCACTTTTTTTAACAAATAGTGGCATAAAAAATCCACTCGTTGCTAAAACATTATAAATATAAGCCATATAGTTTTACCTACTCAAGAATTAACCGATCAAAATAAAATAGACCGATTACACTTCCGCCAAATAGAAAGACGTGTTATGATGAACCAACTAAATCTGACAAACATAATTTTCACTGACGAGGCAACGTTACCACTGGAGGCATGTTTAACCGGAAAAATAAGCAGTTTTGTGGGGTTATAGGAAAAACAGAATATACTACAATCAGCCAAGAACTATCCAAGCTTTTAGAGCAAAATATTGTTGTTATTATATGTTTTAGCGCAAATTACCTTACCATTTCTTTAATGTTTAAACGCTTATATATCCAAAACTAATTGACAGAATATATTAAAATTATATATATTTGAAATTAGAAAAAAAAAGATCTTCAAGAATATGATTTAATATACAGGGTGTTTCATTTAAAAAAACTGACAACCTGTCAAATTTTGACATTTCCGATAATATTTTCGCAATAATGATATAATATCCTAAATCTTCATAAAAAACATATTCAAATACACTCTCTAGGTGGGTCAAAGATCTACGAGAAAACCCTGTACAGTGGATCTAGGGTTATCGTGTTTTATGCAATCGTGTACATTTAAAATAATAACTTTTTCACTCAATGATATTGGAGAATTATTAGAACAACTTTTGGTTGGAGTGAATATCGCCATTTTATTAATATTCTTGTAACACTCTTAACAGTATGGCGTAACAGCAAATACTAACATGTTTAAAACACTTCTTTTATAATCAGTATTTTATTACAAGCCTGTTACCTATGTATGCTTTGAGTAATAAATGTAATCTATAGAGTAATAAAACCTCATTAGGTATGCAAAAGGACAGAGATTTAAAAGGATCTTTATTATTATTTCTATAAACAAAGTTTACCTACGCCTATGGACGACCCCGAAATTCAGCCCAACTGGACGGAAATCCTCATTTTATTACTCTACACATTCCTGAAACAGACTATAGTCAGGAAACTTTATTACTATTGAATAATGTAAAAAGTCTAAAACATCGTTAGAAAAAACAAGTATTTTGTCATTAAATAGTAGTATCTCTTCATTTAGATTAGGTATTTCGGGAAAATATCGAGTTACCGTATGAAATATAATAAAGCATAAGATACATAGATTTTTTTTGAAACATAGTCATTGTGCTTGAAAGCGTATACGTGTTATTAAACTGACAAAAGTATTTCTGTTACGTCTACGTCCCGTAATCATTCAAAATGGCTGGCAAAAAATTAACACTCTCATTGCCATAAAAAAACCCTCATTTTGCACACTTAATACAAAAATAACTATTATAACTTCAAAAACTAAAATTATTTTGCAAATAAGACTTTACTAATATAAATTCTTTCATCTTAGTCTTATTCTTTGTTTGCAATGTAATAAATTGACGCCAGTTACCCATTTTCATCAAAATTATTTTAATTCTCAATTACAGACAATACTGAAAAAATATTAAGAAAAGGGGAATAACGAACGATGAATCCTTTACCTGCAGAATGTTTCAAAAACAAAAAGAGGTAAAAACAAAAATCACAGATTACTTAAAGAACAAAATAAGAGATATGATCTATTGCGTGTATGCTAAAAATGAATATGTTACAATGCAGACTTTGCTTTAAAAACTAAAAGAGAGAAATTAATGTATAACTAACTAACTTTAAAAATAAAAACTACTCCCCTTCACTGTCTTCAGAATCAGAACTAAATTCTTCATCGTCACTGCTGTCTTCGTCGGTACTAATTACAAGTGGCGCAATGTCTGAAGCATCACATATCTGTATTGTCTTCCAAGCTTCTTGGATTACCCTTTCTGTGTGGCTGACATAATTTTTCCAATGCTCTGATGATACTTCATTTATCGCTTTTTCCCACATGGCCAAAACTTCCGATGGTGTCCCCTTCAGACTAGCAATGTATTGGTCGTATTTCCTCTTACACTCAGACCATACCATTTCAATAGCATTAAATTGACAATGGTATGGAGGAAGTCTTAGTATTTTGTGGCCCAAAGATTTCACATATTCGTGTCAAGGTAGAATGTTTTTTCAATGTTACAATTTTTTTCTACAATGCTCCATATTTCATCCTTCATGGCCCTCTCTGGGAAGTCAATGTTCTTTTCTTTTAACCATCCAATCAATCTCTGCTTTGTCCATGATTTTCTTGGAATATCCTCTAAAAGGCCGGAATGATAGCTTGCGTTGTCCATCACTATCAAACTTTTTGGAGGAAGATTTGGTACCAGCTGATTTTTAAACCAATTTTCAAAATTTTGCTTGTTCATATTGTCATGATAATCTCCGCTTTTTAGTCCACTTTTAAATATTAAACTGGCCCCCTTAATAAATCCTTCCTTTGATCCAGCGTGAACTACAATATATCGATGACCTTCACTAGCTTTTTTAGAACTTGTAGACATAGTGTTATCCTGCCAGCTGTTTCTAAACGAACCTTTACTAAAAATCCAAGTCTCATCAATAAATACGGTGGTATAAGCATCTTGTCCTAGATTTTGATTTTTGACATATTCCCTCAAGAAATTGATTCTCTTGTGGACGATGTGGGGCAAATCCATCAGGTATTTTCTATTATTTGATTTCTTCCACTTAAAACCAATACTTTTTACGTATTTTCTTAGCGAGGTGATGGAAAAATTAAAATATTCATTTATCTCTTTTAGTTTTTTAAGCAAAGTCTGCATTGTAACATATTCATTTTTCGCATACATGCAGTAGATCGTATCTCTTATTTTGTTCTTTAAGTAATCTGTAATTTTTGTTTTTACCTCTTTTGCTTTTGAGACATTCTGGAGGTAAAGGATTCATCGCTCGTTATTCCTCTTTTCTTAATATTTATGATTGTTGTATGGCTAAGTTTTGTTGCATTTGAAGCTCGTTCAATTATATTATCAGTTTGCGGAAGGATTCCATTTTTAGCTTGCTCTTTTTCCAATTGAAAAAAAGTCAAGATATTCAAAACTATTAGCTGTGATTGCTGATTATATCTTCGCGGCATCTTGCAAAAGTTTAAAATGAATCACAACAAATCAATGTCAATTTTGACGAATATATTCTGAAAGACACATATGCAAAACCGGCATTGACTGTTGTATAGAAACGACAATGAGTTTTTTCAAAATGTTTTTGTCACTGTCAGTTAACATAAATCAAACAAAAATAACCAAAAATGACGTCATTCCAGAGAGGTAATGCGCCAACTATATAACTTGTAACTTTTCATAGGTGGCCATGGACCGATTTAATCTTCATTATTTGTATTAATATGATTTAGTTTCACGAACGATAACTACTATTTTTGGGCAAAATGCCGTTTTTTGTTAGAAAAATTAGTGAGACAAGCTGAGTTATATTACACGTATTTTGCCACTCTGGATAAACATTTAGCTGAATACGGAAGTTTCACTAAACCAAGGTAAAAATACGGAATGCGTATGGAACCAGAAGACGAACGACATATGTTAAATGCTGTAAGTTTTTGAATATTATATCAAATAGGTAAATTATGCTTTCTTAAAGGTTAATAAGGCTCATCTACGCATGAGAATTTGGGGACCTGAATTCACATTCATATAAACCATACAAAATTCATGTTTATTTATTTATTTATCATTACAGCATCAACAGCCAAGGCCAATTACAGACACCATATAAGTAATACATAAAATAAAAGTATACATAATAATAAAACATAAGTCCTACTTAGACCTGGGTCTGAGATTCATATAATCTATCTTCCATCAGTTTATGTAAAACCTTTTAAATTAATTAAGTCTAAATCCAAGTCACTAGCATAAATATTAAAGTAATTACACATTTTATAAATTGGTGAGCTATTTTTATAAATGTTTGTCCTAGGAAAATCCAAATTAAAAATCTTTCTTTGTCTTGTATTTCCAACATTCACAAAGAATGGAAGCATGGAAAGAATTTCTGGTGAATTAATTTTATTTGTTAAAATTTTATAAAGATATACTAGACATATTTTGGTACGTCGATTTTCTAAAGATAATCTCTTAAATCCATCCAGTAACAAGTAATGATCATATCCTTGTTTTGGATAATATCCATATTTCTTATAAAACATATTTCAAAAATTTACGCTGCACTCGTTCTATAATTTTAATCCAAACCTCGTATTGCGGGGACCATATTATGCTTCCATACTCCAACCTCGGCAAAACAAGACAGTCAAATAATTTCAGACAACACTCAACACTAAAGTCCTTAGTAGACCTGACGATGAAGCCCATTTTTTTATGTGCCTCATTTACCATATTTACAATGTGATGTGTAAAAGTCAGATTGCAGTCAAGTATAACACCCAGGTCCTTTTCATTTTTGGATTTCTTAAGTGGCGTACCATTAATATCATAAGTATAATCAATTAAATTTTTATTAAGTGTAAGAGACATAGCAGAACATTTTTTATTATTAAAGTCAAATGAATTTTCAGTGCACCAGTCCACAACAGCACTTAGATCTTCCTGCAAATGAACACAGTCCCGAATAGAGGCTATTTCCTTATACATTTTAAAGTCATCGGCAAAGAGTAAGCCTTCTGAACTACCCATAACAGAACATATGCCATTAATAGCTATTAAAAACAACAGTAGTCTCAAATTGGAACCTTGCGGAACTCCAGATGCACTGGTGTATACATCAGACCTGGAACCCTTGACTTCGACATATTGTTGTATATAAGATCTAATTAATGAATTAAGCCGTTACTTACATTGTTCTGATAGAGGAATTTAATTATAAGACTATGTTTTATCCTGTCAAAGGCCTTCATCATATCTGTAAAAATTACATCAACTTGTTTTTTGTTATTAAATGCAGAGTGGACAAAGTGACAAAACGTTATTAAGTTGGTTAATGTAGATTTATTAGGTAAAAAAGCCATGTTAGCATTTAGATATGTTATACTTAACTTCATCATATAATCTATTAAATATAGCTATCTCATAAACTTTAGATACTGCATTTAGGATAGTGACTGGTCTATAGTTTATTACACCATGTTTAGCTCCTTTTTTAAATAATGGTATTACGTTACTTTTGCGCCAATCTATAGGATATATTGAACTTCAGAAACTAAATTAAAGATTAAAAATGTGTAAGAGAGATTCCACCAACAACTTACCACAGCCCTTAATTATGTATCCATGTATGTTAGTCAAACTTTCAGACCTTAGGATTTGGTTGCAAATTAGGATAAATGAAAATGCTATTTTTTTAATTAACGTTGTATTAACGGATGAATGATGTTTTTCTACATCTGGCTTAGTCAATAGACATAATGAGCCATACTGCTCTATAGATAATCCTTGGCAAAATCAAGGAGTACGACCTCAGGGTCGTACGTGCGCATAGGCGCCGGTATTCAAAAATTCGCGTGGGGGCTCAGTGTTTTTCCCTCAATTATAAACATAAAATTCACACTTTTTTAAATTTTTTATTCGTGTTTAATTTTAGTAAATATATTCCGGCGTACATTGTACAAGGTCTTTCATTAAGGAGGAAAAACGGTATTTTTTGACTTCCATCGTATTTCTCAAGAGATTTAAAATAGACAATCGATGTATTTTAGCTCGGAGAATTCGAAAATCGTAACAAAAAACAATTGCATGAGAAATAAAAGACTTACGCCAAGGATGTTATGATGTTAAATATAAATAATGACCCTGTACAGGGTACAATATTGCCAAGAGAAGTAAGTCTCTCTTGAGATATTGTATTTCTTAAATAAGTTTTTACACATTTGAAGCAAGAAAAACTTCTTCCCATTGAAGCACCTGTCGACGGTATTATCAAAATAAGGGAAAACAATTTATATGCTTCGTTAAAAATATATTTATTTTTTTCACTTGCTGTTGCAGCGATATATTCCAATTACTCTCATTGCCAAAAATAAGACTAAGCTCATTTTTAAGTCGTTGACTTTTTGAAAATATTTCCCGATATAACTGCAACAAATTTTCAAACGGGCCAGTAGGAAAATTTAAACTATATTTGTAAAATTTAGCAGAACTTGCCAAACATGAAATGTAAGTTTTTCACAGTCTTGAAATCTTAGTGTCATTTCCATTAAAATATGTTCCAATATGTTATAAAAAAGGGTTCTATACTTAGCCCTAATTTCTTCAGGTGAAAGCTTAGCAAGCTCACGTTTGTAATGATTTATTTTTGTAATAGAATTTGCTTTATCAAACACGGTAGTAAAAAATGTTCATTTCTTTTTTTACAGAGCGCCTCACGACAGCGTTTTATATTGGATATGCAAAAATGAATGTCAAGCGATTTTTTTTGAAGAACGTCAAATAGTATATCCGTGATTGAGAAAATGTCATTAAACACTAATGCCAGAAACGTGAATTCAAAATCGTTCATCTCACCTAAAAATCCTTTCGCAAGGCGGATTGATTTTTGATCAGATTTGTCACAGGACCTCCAGCAAAGTCGAAGCGGTTTGCGCCACTGTTATAGTTGTTATAATAAAGTTCGATTGAAAGTTTTAAAAAGACATGCCGCCAACGGTCGTGTAAAATATTTATTCGAGATGTACGGTTTATTTTTTACCAATTAGGTGAATAAATTAATGTAAAAACTAAAATTTTAAAAGATTAATTATTAATTTATAGTTGACATTGTATTAAACAATTTTAAGATACCTAAACGCAAGAGCATCTGTATGTACTCATGTACTGTCTCTTCTTTGTTGATATTTTACCTTATGCTATTACAATATAAGTCTATTCCTTATAATGAAAACTCAAATGAAACTAAGTATACATAGTAGCAATATAATGAATTAGTATAAACGTATATGGGGAAAGCACGGGGTAACCACAAACCTGTATCAATCAATAATTATTTTATTGTTAAGTTAACAAGTAATTATAATTAGCACCTCCTCTTTTAATTTAAAACAGCACAAAATGTGTTAAGGTTGTTATATATTTTTGTTTTACTTTTTTTTCTAAATATTTTTATATTTATATGTTCTCTTATTTCATTAGGCAGCATGTTGTAAAATTTTATGGCCAGATAATCTAAAAATCGTAAATTTATATCTCGATAATTCAATGGTAAGGTCAGATTATTTTTATTTCTTTCTTCTTGTGTAGTGGGCATGGTTAATATGATTTAGAGTTTTATTTGTTTTGTGTATAAAAGAGCATAGAGAATGTATGTACAGGGTGTTCCAGCGAGGACTGAACAGGGACCTATTTTCGACCTTCCTTGTATTTTGGAAAAATTCAAAATAACCAATCGATGTATTTTTTCTTGTAGAATTCAAAAATGTCATCGAAAAAATATTTGAACCAGAAACAAAAGAGTTACGCTATGCATCAGGTGTTTTTAAATGGAATGTATCGTTTTTTATACGATTTTTGGAAAGAGTGATTTTTTTTTATGTCCGTTCTGATTAAAAGATTTGATTTTGCGATAGCTGTTTATATTACATTTTAATGTTTTACAAACTAAAATTTTAGCTTCACCTGTTTAAAATATACGATAGGTTGGTATAGGTGATCAAGATAAAATGACGTTTGAATGATTTGTCAATAAAAATTGACATTATTTTAATTATTGTCGAAGTCTTCACCTAAAAAATATATATTTGACTCTGATCGAAATGAAATACTCTTTGGACGAGAGACTACAGATTGTTATGCTATTTTACAAACGCCAAGAAAATGCAAGAGAAGCAAGAAGAAAATTTATTGCAAATTTTCATAGAAATATATCCATCAATACAATTCTAAGGATAAAAAACCTATTTGAGGAAAATAAAACTTTACGTGATAAAAAAGAAATTCAATAAAAAATAATTATTAAATAATAAAATAAAACTACTAATAACATAAGTTTTCAATGTGACCGCCGTTTTTCTCGAAACAACATCGATAACCCCTTTGTAGCCTTTCTAAACTTGCTGTTACAATATGATTTTCCTGGTTAAGGCGGTTTATTTCATCGACAATTTTTCCCATGATCTCTTGAATATTTTCGTTTCGTTGTCTGTATACGACGTTCTTCAAATGGCCCCAAAGAAATGTTTCCAAAACTGAGAGGTCGGAGCTATTGGGCGGCCAACCATATGTTCCATTTCGCCCTATCCATTCGTTATGGCGCCGATTTAAAAATTGAACCACATCATGCACGGCATGAGGAGGCGCCCCATCATGTTGCCAAATTAAATTCTGATATTCTGCCAATGGTAAGTCTTCCAAAAAATTTTCAATTTCGTTTTCTAAACACTCATAATATCTGTGCCCATTTAAAGTCCCGTTAAAAAATATTGGTCCCAAAATTTTATTGTTTTTTATCCCACACCAAACATGAATAGAATTCCTCCCTTGAAATTTAATAGTCTCGAACATTTTTGGATTTTCAACGGCCCAGTGGTGACTATTATGTCTGTTGAATACTCCCGATGTTGTGAAAGTAGCTTCGTCGGTCCACACAATATTTTTGAATAAATCAGGGTCTTCGTTTTCTTGCCGAATTACCATTTGAGAAACAAATTGGAAGCGAAGTTCTTTTTGTGCCGGTGTTAGGTGCTGAAGTGGAAGGATACGAAAAGGCTTAAATTTATGAATTTTCAGAGTCCTGTGAACAGTCCCTCGGGTAACTCTTCTGCGCCTTACACCGCCACCGTACTGAACTTCCCGAACTGCATCCGAAATAGATTTGGTTGGATTAACTTGAAAATAATTTATAATGGCCTGGTCTCGATTTCTTCTTCTTCGTATATTTCTTTTTCTATCATGTAAAGTTTTATTTTCCTCAAATAGGTTTTTTATCCTTAGAATTGTATTGATGGATATATTTCTATGAAAATTTGCAATAAATCTTCTTCTTGCTTCTCTT
This sequence comes from Kuschelorhynchus macadamiae, assembly GCA_030620095.1. Lineage (NCBI taxonomy): Eukaryota > Metazoa > Arthropoda > Insecta > Coleoptera > Curculionidae > Kuschelorhynchus > Kuschelorhynchus macadamiae. The sequence goes on from JAUTXW010002952.1 coordinate 10,417, forward strand.
GCATTTTCTTGGCGCTTGTAAAATAGCATAGCAATCTGTAGTCTCTCGTCCAAAGAGTATTTCATTTCGATCAGAGTCAAATATATATTTTTAGGTGAAGACTTCGACAATAATTAAAATAATGTCAATTTTTATTGACAAAGCATTCAAACGTCATTTTACCTTGATCACCTATACCAACCTATCGTATATTTTAAACAGGTGAAGCTAAAATTTTAGTTTGTAAAACATTAAAATGTAATATAAACAGCTATCGCAAAATCAAATCTTTTAATCAGAACGGACATAAAAAAAATCACTCTTTCCAAAAATCGTATAAAAAACGATACATTCCATTTAAAAAACACCTGATGCATAGCGTAACTCTTTTGTTTCTGGTTCAAATATTTTTTCGATGACATTTTTGGATTCTACAAGAAAAAATACATCGATTGGCTATTTTGAATTTTTCCAAAATACAAGGAAGGTCGAAAATAGGTCCCTGTTCAGTCCTCGCTGGAACACCCTGTACAGGGTGTTCGCAGTTAAATGGACCCCCCACTTAACTTTTTAATTTGACGTTTGACAAAAAAATGTCAAATATAAATGTTTTATAATTCAATGTGAATTTTTTTAAAAACCTCTTTCCATATGTACAGGGTGTTTCAGAAAGTCTGGGCGTGGTTCAACTTTCCTATTTTAAATACCTACCCCATTTTTTTATTGGATTTTTAAATTCTCCTAAAAATTCCAGACATATTTTATATAGCATACCCTACACCTAAATTTAACCCATAAAAAGATATTACCGCCAAATTTTTTTCTATTCAAACAACAAAGAATTAACAGGTATTAACAGAACTAATCTAATTATTATTATTAATTATTATTATATTATTAACTACTGGAATTCCATAAGGTGCTGGAAATGGCCTCCATTCATCTCGACACATAGGCGGTATCCCTTTTTTAATTTATTCAAAGCTTTTACTAACCAATTTTGATTCATATTTATAGTGTCTATACCATTTTGTATTTGTTCTTTTAATAAATTAACATTGGTAAGGCCCCCCAAGTAAATGTAATTTTTTAAATATCCCCATAAAAATGTCTCTAGCGGAGTTAGATCGGGACTATTTGGAGGCCACTTAATTGTCCCATGTTTTCCAATCCACGTTCCATACTGTCCATTTAAATAGGTTGTTACCATCCTTACGTTGTGGGGTGGTGCCCCATCTTGCTGAAAAATTACCTCTTGTGCTTCATTCAATGGTAATTCATCGATAAGATTCTCAATATCGTTATTAAGCATATCAAAGTATGCATTTCCAGTAAGTGAATGGCCAATAAATATAGGCCCAAGAACTCTTTTGTTCTTTATGCCACACCATACATTTACAGATTGGCGACCTGAATGCTTTATTTCAAAAAACCTTTCGGGATTATTAGTGGACCAATGATGTAAATTTTTCTTATTTGGAACACCTGCGGTGCTAAAGTTAGATTCGTCGCTCCACAATACTTTATAAAAAAATGTTGGGTCCCGTTCAAGTTCTTCTAACATTCTTCTGCAGAAATATAAGCGTTCTCGTTGGTTAGCTTCTGTTAAATATTGGACTTTTGTCAGTTTAAATGGGTGCCACTTATATTTTTTTAATGTTTTGTGAATTTTTCCAACACTTTTGTGGAACTCTTTCGCACAATCTCTTATCGAATTAGCAGGGTGTTCTAGACAGAATAAAATAATTTTGATAATAATAATAATAAGCTAGAGCTAAACAGATAAAAATACATACCTTGAAAATATAAAAGGTAATCTAATTCTTCGTCTTCGTTCATATTTACAGTCCTTTTTCGTCTTTTTAAAGACTTGGAAGTCCCAAATAGTTCATAAATACGTTTAAACGTATTTAAAGCCGGCGCGCGTCTATCGCCATGAAGAACTATATATTCTCGTCTTGCCATATATTTGTTTTTATTGTTCTTAATATATAAAGACACAATTTCAAATTTTTCTTCTTCCAAATAAACCATGTTTAAAGTTTTAATGTTTTTTGACAAATTGTCTTTTTATTTACTATATTGGTTTCCAAGGATATGAAATGATACCACCATACGCTATTTTTCACGTATAATTTAAAATACGCGTCACAAGTCAATGAGAATTTTCTGACAGTAATATCTTTTTATGGGTTAAATTTAGCTGTAGGGTATGCTATATAAAATATGTCTGGAATTTTTAGGAGAATTTAAAAATCCAATAAAAAAATGGGGTAGGTATTTAAAATAGGAAAGTTGAACCACGCCCAGACTTTCTGAAACACCCTGTACATATGGAAAGAGGTTTTTAAAAAAATTCACATTGAATTATAAAACTTTTATATTTGACATTTTTTTGTCAAACGTCAAATTAAAAAGTTAAGGGGGGGTCCATTTAACTGCGAACACCCTGTACAATAAATTTATACTACTAATATCTTCGCTATATAATAGCTTTGTTGAGTAGAGCCTATTTTTATTGAAAATTATTTTTAGGATATAGTTTTGAATAAATTGCAGTGAGCGAAGATTACTTTTGTATGCTCCTCCCCATATTATTAGTCCATACCTAAGTAGAGTTTCTACTAAAGATTTATAGATCAATTTTATCAATTTAGTACTTAGAAACTCTCTCAACATATAAAATTTGTATATAAGATTGCGCAGTCTGTTTGTTAAGTGTATAATGTGGTCTGTCCATTTCAGGTGCTGATCGATTATTATTCCTAGATATTTTATGTTCTTAACTGCTTTAATTTCAGTATATGGGTCGTTGATAACAATACTATCAAAGGGAGGTCTATTAGCATTTGTAATTGAGAAAGCTATATAATTTGTTTTGGTGACATTAAGTGAGAGTTTATGGGAGTCAAGCCAATTTTTAACTAACTATAATAAAACCGTTTACTGCCTTTAGTTTTGTTTGTTCCCAAGTATCGCCTGAGAATATTAATGCTGTGTCATCGGCATATGATATTAATTTACCGTTTATTTTTAGTTTAAATGCGAATTTAAATATGTTATAAAAACTATATATAGTATATACACCTATTTTAATTTTTAATGGATCACTAATAGTATTATTTATTTTAAAATGTTGGTATCGTTCTGACAGGTACCTGCCAAAGACTTCCAACACTGCGCCCGTATCCCACACTGCATAAGGATATCAATCAGTCGGTCATGAGGAACAGTGTCAAACGCCTTTGAGAGGTCAAGAAAAATAGCCAAGCTTTTTTTACTGGTATTCAGGCCATTTACAACGACTGATGTGAGGCAATACATGGCGTCTGATGTACTTAGGCCTTCTGTAAAACCAAACTGTTTATCTGACAAAATTTTAAACGTTTTGAAAAATTGGGTCAATCTATTCTTTAGGCACTTCTCAAAAATTTTTGAAAAATTATTTAAAAGGCTTATTGGTCGATAGTTTTCTGTATTGCTTTTAGAGCCTGCTTTATATATGGGAGTAATTATTGATTCCTTAAATTGTTTTGGTACTATTCCTGTTTTGAAAGTTAAATTTTTGATATGTGTTAAAGGCTTTATTATTTCCAAATGAGCCATTTTTATAAGTTTTGACGTTATTCCATCTTTACCGGGGGCACTATCGTTTATTTATTTATTTATTACCTTATTTTCCGATACAGGTCTTAGATACATGGATGCCATATTACTAGTTTTTGTTTTAAAAGGATGTTTGGGTCTTTGTATCTGTTGTTCCATTTTTATACCAATATTTGTAAAGTAATTGTTGCAGTAATTGGCCATCTCAAGATTGATATTAGGTTTGTACATTCCTTTTTTATATTAATAAATGTTTTGATAAACATATTCATTGCTTCCTCAGAACTATTTAGGTTAAGAATTTCACTTCAATCTTGTGCAGATATTGTCTGTTTGAATAAGTAATTATCTAGATAAGTATAAGTATCAGGGTTGATATGTCTATGCATATTTGTAGTTGCAATTTCTAGTAAAGAAATATTTTATTATGAACAATAAATATTAAATGAAAATTTATAAAATGAAAGAAAAAATGACAAATAAAATTAAAAACCATAAATTCTAGTTGACATATCCTCCTTAGTTGGCGAAGCTCTCAATATTTTGTAAAAATTTGCGATTAATGCTGTTAAAAATAAAATCAGAGTGATTTTCGTTTTCGTGCAATTTCTTCCCTAATTCTCTGTCCGAATACAGCTATATTTTCTCGTCTATTGTAGTAAATTTGTTTTTTAGATAACCCCACAGAAATACGTCAAGCGGCGTCTTATATGTTCATTTCGTTCAATCCAGAGATCATAGTTCTGATTCAAAAAATGAGTAGCATTTAAAACATTGCCTGTTGCCAAATGAATGTTATTTAACTGCTGTTCTATATCACTTTCCATATTGAAGATATGTGACACCAGTAAGACTTCCACGAAAAAAGATTAGTCCGATAACCTTATTTTTTAGAATGCCACACCAAACATTTAACCTTTGTCGTCCTGGAATTTTGACTACTAGAATTTTGTGAGGATTGTTTGTCGCCCAGAAATGTTTATTGCGACGATTAAACATACCAAATTTGTATGGGTGATAATTATAACGATGAAGAGTTTGTTGAATTTTGCCAAATGATTTTTGAAAATAAATCGTTGCATCAGTGATTGATTGTTCAGGGTTTTTTGCAATAAAATGAACCATATATAGTCCTAAGTATAGGAAACTAACAACAATAATTTACCTTTAAAGAATAGCAACCCGTTTAAGTCAAAGTTTTCGTTTGGATTTGCAGTTCTTCTTCTATTTAAATTTTTGGTATCTTCAAATTTGTTTATTACATATATTATTGCGCTATCAATTGTTTATGTGCGCTAGTTGTAGTTTATTATTTCTCTTGCCTATTTAGTTTAACACAAAAATCAATCATTATATTAATTCCCCATTTCAGTTAATTAAAATTTTCTAATACAGTATATCGCTCGAACTCTTCATTTTCATTTTGCTTGATTATTTTTATATACCTTTCCTTCGTATATCTAGCAAGACCGTATTCGGAAAATTCTAATTTTGGAGATGGATGATGAATTTTTAGTCTCGAAACGCTGGAATTGTAATTCAAGTGTATAACCTGAGGATATTATTAGACTAAACCATTTAAGAATGGATAAAAAATATCCAGGTCCGTATTAAAAAAAACCAAGTTGATGAAGGAGGCTCGCTGACGAAACGTCGTATATAAAATGAGAGGTGGAGTTATTTCTTTGAATGAAGAAAGAAAGATTTAAAAAATTTCGTCCTTTTATACATGTATTTTTTTCTATAACGCTCAGCTTAAAAAAATGTGTTTCCCTTTTTACCTACATAAGCAATTTTTTTCCTTTATAAAAGTTTAATCTAGAGGGGTGTAACAGCTTAAAAACAAAATTAAAATTATATGCTTTTTCTTAATAATGTAAAACACTAAATATTAATAAACAAACTAATAATATTAAAAAAAAACAGCAAAACCATTGACTTATAAACACATATGGGAAAAAAATATGTTCACCATAACACATTTTTTTTTAAATTTTAGTCAAAAAAGAGGTCCCTCAGGAAGAAATAGTCGAAGTCGTAGAAAAACCCAAGAAGAAGAAAGGCGGGAAGGAGAAAGGAAAAAAAGGTGGAAAAGGAAAAAAAGGAAAACATACCCCTGCCACGTCGCCCACATCTGATGGAGAAGAAAATGCCGGTATGAATTTAAAATTAAAATTTGAAAATATTCTTTTTTCGTCGGTCAAATATTTACCGAAGTAAAAAACGTTCGCAGTTTTAGGTAGCTGTCTAATTAATTTGTATTTAGCAGTTTTCACTATCGAAAAACAGTCGTATTAGGAATGAAACTTGATAAGTAGGGGTTGCGAATTATATATTTTTTTATATTAGACCAGGGACGTGCAGTCCATGGAAGCAAGGGAAGCAGTGCTTCCCCCAAAAAAAATTACGAAACATCTTCAAAATGTAATTTTTGAAATAGGAAACCATTAATTTAGTTTATATTAAAAATGATAAAATATTATATTAATTATCAAGCCCATAATAAATGCGGCCTTGACTCCGACCGAGCCACAATAGAAATCGAATAGAACCTATGCGGGCCGCTAGCTTCTCTGCAGCCAAGTCCTGAATGCTTGACTTCCTGTGAATCGAGCCAGAGGTTATTGAACTTTCCACCGGCTGTTTGTAATTTTTGCATTTCAGTCGCTTGCTTTAAGTGGGGGCGGAAGCTATCGTTGGAGTAGGTTCTTTGTTTGAACGGCTATCCGTGTGTTGTGTGATACGTACGTCGCGTCGTGCATGGGGTGATATAGAAGACAATAATACGGACGTGGATATGCAAATACCGTCAACTTCGGCTGTCGGTAATAACGTTGAAAATGTTGGAGAATTTAGTAAGAAGAGTGTGTGTGTATGTATGGTGTGTGTCTTAATAATAAAGGGATTTTCAACATTCAACAAACTTCGCTGATAAGCTTCAAATAATTTCCAAAAGAAGGGCAAAATCGCCTATGAAAAATTTAACCACAAATTGAAAAACTGTATTAGACATTTTTATCCTGAAAAAGAATACGAACAATTTAAATGGCTAACAGGGTGTAAAAATATAAGTAAATTATTTTGTTGGGCATGTTTACTTTTTACTTTCTGGAATAAAACTGGTTTTTCCGATTTAAACAATTTCCATCAAACTGTAAAAAGACACATTACGTCCAAAGCGCATTTGTAGGCCGTCATAAAAGAAAAAGTCTTCGGCAAAACCAGAATTGAACACGCCCTTAATAAACAGTTGGAAATTAATCACCGCCAACACAGTGAACTAGTCGATAAAAATAAGCAAATATTAAGAAGTCTTATCGATGTTGTTTGTTTTCTCGGACAGCACGAATTTAGAGGTCATGACGAAACAAGGGTTTCTTCAAATATAGAAAATTTTCAAGATTTACTTAGTTTAATGGTAAAAATATGATGATTGCTTAAAAAATCTTTTAGAGCAGTCTAGCGTTTTTCGCGGAAAGCCGAATCGAATCCAGAATGATTTAATTTCCGCTGTTGCAACCATTATTCTACAAAGAATTAAGCAGGAGATTGGCGAGGCGCGGTTCATTGCTATTATTCTGGACGAAACAACTGATATCAGTAATTTTAGCCAATTATCTATAGTAATACGCTGCCTTAAAATAGACGGAAGTATTCAAGAGCGATTTTTAGGTTTTAAGAATGTGTCCGAAAATCGTAGAGCAGATGCAGATACCATAGTTTATAACGTATCAAAGGGTTCCCAATAAATCAGACCAAAACAGTGTGATATACTTTTATTTTATTACGATTTTTTTTATTCAGCAACGTTTCGGCGGTCGTTTACCACCATCATCAGGCTGGTTTAAAATATTTGACAGCTTCTTCAGTCTTTGGGTGGTACGATATCCATATTTTTTGGTGCATTCTTCATAAAACCCCATCATGTAACATAAACTCAGGGTTGTAAATAGGAAGGAAAATGAATACCCATTCTTGAGATTAGCAAATTGTATAGTTTCCGGCCTTTTTTGTACAAGGTGTTTTGGTCTGATTTATTGGGAACCCTTTGATACCTTGTACAAAAAAGACCGGAAACTATACAATTTGCTAATCTCAAGAATGGGTATTCATTTTCCTTCCTATTTACAATCCTGAGTTTATGTTACATGATGGGTTTTATGAAGAATGCACCAAAAAATATGGATATCGTACCACCCAAAGGCTGAAGAAGCTGTCAAATATTTTAAACCAGCCTGATGATGGTGGTAAACAACCGTCGAAACGTTGCTGAATAAAAAAAATCGTAATAAAAGAAAAGTATATCACACTGTTTTGGTCTGATTTATTGGGAACCCTTTGATACCTTGTACAAAAAAGACCGGAAACTATACAATTTGCTAATCTCAAGAATGGGTATTCATTTTCCTTCCTATTTACAACCCTGAGTTTATGTTACATGATCGGTTTTATGAAGAATGCACCAAAAAATATGGATATCGTACCACCCAAAGACTGAAGAAGCTGTCAAATATTTTAAACCAGCCTGATGATGGTGGTAAATGACCGCCGAAACGTTGCTGAATAAAAAAAAATCGTAATAAAAGAAAAGTATATCACACTGTTTTGGTCTGATTTATTGGGAACCCTTTGATACCTTGTACAAAAAAGACCGGAAACTATACAATTTGCTAATCTCAAGAATGGGTATTCATTTTTCTTCCTATTTACAACCCTGAGTTTATCTTACATGATCGGTTTTATGAAGAATGCACCAAAAAATATGGATATCGTTCCACCCAAAGACTGAAGAAGCTGGCAAATATTTTAAACCAGCCTGATGATGGTGGTAAACGACCGCCGAAACGTTGCTGAATATAAAAAATCGTAATAAAAGAAAAGTATATCACACTGTTTTGGTCTGATTTATTGGGAACCTTTTGATACCTTGTACAAAAAAGACCGGAAACTATACAATTTGCTAATCTCAAGAATGGGTATTCATTTTCCTTCCTATTTACAACCCTGAGTTTATGTTACATGATGGGTTTTATGAAGAAAATATGGAGAATGCACCAAAAAATATGGATATCGTTCCACCCAAAGACTGAAGAAGCTGTCAAATATTTTAAACCAGCCTGATGATGGTGGTAACCGACCGCCGAAACGTTGCTGAATAAAAAAAAATCGTAATAAAAGAAAAGTATATCACACTGTTTTGGTCTGATTTATTGGGAACCCTTTGATACCTTGTACAAAAAAGACCGGAAACTATACAATTTGCTAATCTCAAGAATGGGTATTCATTTTCCTTCCTATTTACAACCCTGAGTTTATGTTACATGATGGGTTTTATGAAGAATGCACCAAAAAATATGGATATTGTACCACCCAAAGACTGAAGAAGCTGTCAAATATTTTAAACCAGCCTGATGATGGTGGTAAACGACCGCCGAAACGTTGCTGAATAAAAAAAATCGTAATAAAAGAAAAGTATATCACACTGTTTTGGTCTGATTTATTGGGAACCCTTTGATACCTTGTACAAAAAAGACCGGAAACTATACAATTTGCTAATCTCAAGAATGGGTATTCATTTTTCTTCCTATTTACAACCCTGAGTTTATGTTACATGATCGGTTTTATGAAGAATGCACCAAAAAATATGGATATCGTTCCACCCAAAGACTGAAGAAGCTGTCAAATATTTTAAACCAACCTGATGATGGTGGTAAATCAGTCCATCAATCACATTAGAGAGTGTAAAGTATTGTTCGTTACTTTAAGTGGCATGGCTGCTTTTTTTTCCAAGTCAACAAAACGTACATAAGCTTTGGACTCCATTGTCCACAAACGAACGTGGGACTCATAAGCAAAAAAAGGGGTTTTTGGACTGTTTGAAACGTGATTTTAATTTTAATTATTTGTTGAACATATTTTCAGAAATATTTCCATTCTCGGACAAGGTTTTTAATATATTACAAATCAAAACAAATGATATTGCTTTTTGCCTAAAAAAAGTGGATGATTTTAAGTCCATGTTAAGCCAAAAAAGAGATGACTGACCTATTTTGGGAGAAAACGATGACGTTAAATGTAGAGCCACAAGCCAAGCGTCTTCGAACAGACAAGGTCGGAGATGTTCAAACAACATACAGACGCCTCTTTTATGAAATAATCGATCAAATTCAGCAACAAATAAACTATAGATTTAACGGTTTAAATGATTTTAAATTCCTCGAGCTCTGCAATTTTGATGCTGTTAAAGGAAAAACTTTTTCAGAAAATGCGTTTAAATCTCTTCTCCTCATTATGGCCGGTTCTTCGACAGAGTGTTAATGCGAGCTGAGCTAAAAGTGATTTACGAAACTGATGACATTAGCGCAAAAAATAACGCTAAGGAACTAATGCAATTTTTAAAAGACAAGGAGCTGGAAGATGCCTACACTGAAGTGTCGAAATTGTATGAATTAGTATTGACAATTTTTCAACACTTAAACGTATAAAAAATTTCGTGAGAAATTCAACGGGGCTGGAGAGACTTTCGCATACATCGCTGTTGTCCATTGAAAAAAAAACTTCTCCAAAATTTGTCGGAGCATCGACGTTTTTATGATGACGTCCTTGACGAATTGGCAAAAAATGATCGAAGAATCGAATTACGTTATAAATAGGTAAGTTTCTAAAAATTGCTTCCCTTTCTTAACCGTTACTCTTACTTACAACCCCTTACTATTCCTATTTTTATGAGCCCAGACTATTCCTATTTTTACTAGCCTAGACTATTCCTCTTTTATGAGCCCTTACTATTGCTATTTTAGGAGCCTTTACTATTAATAATTACTTTCACATCAAATACTGGAATATAACCTGAAAATTGGAAAACTACTACTATCCCTATTTTACTACCCCTTACTATTTCTATTTTTATGTCCCCCTACTATTCCTATTTTAAGAGCCCTTACTATTCCTATTATGAACCGTTTTTACGACTCCTTACTATTTCTATGTTAAGGTCCCCCTATTGTTCCTATTTTACGACCCCTTACTATTTCTATTTTACGGCCCCTTACTATTCCCGGTTTACGAACTTTTACTATTCCAATTTTACGAGCCCTTACTATTTCTATTTTTTCAAAAGTTAAGTTTTTAATAATAAGGGCTCGTAAAATAAGTAGTGAGTAGAAAAAAAGGAATAGTAAGAGGTCGTAAAATAGGCATAGTAAGGGTTCATACTGTTTATTTTTATCAGAAGTTTTCCGTTAAAATTTCATTTTATATTCCAGTATTAGATGTAAACACTTAACTTTAAAATTTCACCGCATGCCCCTGATGTGGGTAAAATATTCTGAAGAAAATTTAAATACTCTTCCCGTTAGTCGACCTGGCAACTCAACAGGTCCAATTAGGTTGTTGTTTACAATACCAATCTACACATTAATAATAAACCTATATTGATATGTGGATTCTTTCACAACATAGGAATTATTTCCAACATATGCATAATGATGTGAATTGTGTAAATTATGAATTCCGTCTCTCGTGAAACTAGATTCATCGGCGAATAAAATACGAGAATGAAATGTGTGGATCTTCAATTTTCTTATTTCTCATCCAATCGGAAAATACTACAAGCGCAGGGAAATCACCCTCCATCATAGCATGCACCTTTCTAAAATGAAACGGGTATAAATTCTCCTTGTGTATAATATTACTTACCTACAGATGATTTGCAAATTCCTGGATGCATCCCTGACAATATTTGACAACTTAATTCTGGGTTATCTTCTAGATGCATCAGAATAGCTTCTTCGAATTCCTCAACTACAATGGGATGCCTACCCGTTTAATTTTTTTTTTTGGAGACATTGATCGGGTTTGCCTCAACCTCTGGTGAAGTGCCGTAAAGGTTGTATGAGTGGGCTGGATTCTATTAGGAATCTTTTCAACATATTTACGTTGTGCCGCTCGAGCGTTACACTGAACTTCCCCCTAGCTTAAATGCATTTCTGCATATTCTTCATTACTAAACGAAACCATTTTTTAGAAAAATGTAAATTAAAATTTTACTTTTAATTAAATCACATTATCAATATAACAATAACAATTTTGTCAAAAATGACACTTGCGTTTATTATTGTTAAGAACGATTACCTAGCATTGTTGAGTAAGAATACATTTTTTTATGAATAAATACTCAGACTTTCCTAAGCAAAAAAAAGTATACTCCGTTCTCTAAAAAAAAGAATTACATTATGCCTTGAAACTAACGAATATCACGTGGAGCATTTATTACAGTTTAGAATAATTCATACTACCTTTAATTTTGTATTGTCTTGAAATAAATAAACCTTAGTTTATTATTATTAAAAAAATTGTTTTCCTTGCATCGACGCATAAACTTGCAAATTGCTCTAGAACGGTTACCTCTAGCGTTGTTGAGTAAGTATAGCTTTTTGCTTAGGAAGCGAATAGCGTACATAGCGCCCTCTAAGTGTCACATGAAATCTAATACCAAATTATGATTCCTCACCCAAAAAATACTCCGAATGCCCAGTTTCGTGAGAAAAGTTTATTATTTGCAACAGATATTTAATAAAAAATAAAATAAAATTTATATTTCAACACCCTGTATCTCCTGTAACGAAGCATTTCCGGACCTAGGTTAATATGAAAACTTTTTCATGTTTTTTTATGTAGAATTCTTTCAGAATTCGTTCAGAATCTATCCTGAAAGTTGACGTATATTTTTCAAGACGCGACATGCAGGGGGTCGGGAGAATCGCCATATTTCCGGCGTCATTCAACTTACAGGGAGGCGGTTTGCGTTGCTTTATTAAGACATGATCACTTTAGTTATGTGTTTAATTTCGTCATAGGGAAATTTAGGAAAATGTGGAAAAATAATTTTCATTCAATTCAAAGTGAAAATTTAGTCATATCTTGGAAAATATTGATCACAGGTCATTACAAATGGTTTCAATGCATTTCTCAGTGCAAAATACATATTTGTTTAAAGAGTTTTCCAAAAAAAAATTTCTTTTCATTTTTACGGTGAAAAAAATCGCATACATATACATACAAAAATGATCGAAAATTTTTCTATCTTATATTAATATCAAAATTTTCATCAAACATCAGTTTTGCCCTAGGATGCCTGCAGAACCTTCTACTGCTACCGAAACGTCCGAAAAATCCGGCGTCGGGACGCTATTTGCAGGGCTTCGGGAAAATCATCATAACTTTTTAACCTTTAAGACATTTTTGGCTCGTTCTGCGCCATTCGATTCAGAAAGAATGAATGTACAAACGCTGAAATTTTCAATTTGTTTCCTCTGTCCATTTGTTCAGAATCTATCTTGAAAGTTGGCGTATATTTTGCCAGACGCGATATGCAGGGTGTCGGGAAAATCGCCGTATTTCCGACGTCGTTCAACTTACAGAGATCGAATCGAATATTAACATCAAAATTTGTTTCTTTACCAATTCGATGCCCTAGAATCCGAAAAAAACATCAGTTTTGCCCTAGGATGCCTGCAGGGCGTTCTACTGCTACCGAAACGTCCGAAAAATCCGGCGTCGGAACGCTATTTGCAGGGCTTCGGAAAAATCATCATAACTTTTTAACCTTTAAGACATTTTTGGCGCGTTCTACGCCATTCGATTCAGAAAGAATGAATGTATAAACACCGAAATTTTCAATTTGTTTCCTCTGTCCCTTTGTTTAGAATCTATCGTGAAAGTTGACGTATATTTTGCAAGACGCGACATGCAGGGCGTCGGGAAAATCGCCATATTTCCGGCGTCGTTCAACTTACGGGGATGCGATTTACGTTGTTTTATTAAGAAATGATCACTTTAGTTATGTGTTTAATTTCGTGGTAGGGAAATTTAGGAAAATGTGGAAACACAATTTTCACAATGAAAATTTTGTCATATCTCGGAAAATATTGATCACAGGTCACTACAAATGGTTTCAATGCATTTCTTAGTTCAAAATACATATAGAAACATATTTGTTTAAAGCGTTTTCCAAAAAAAATGTTCTTTTAATTTTTTCGGTGAAAAAAATCGCATACATATACACAGAAAAATGATCGAAAAATTTTCGATCTCATATTAACATTAAAATTTGTTTCTTTACCAATTCGATGCCCTAGAATCCAAAAAAAACATCAGTTTTGCCCTAGGATACCTGCAGGACCTTCTACTGCTACCGAAACGTCCGAAAAATCCGGCGTCGGGACGCTATTTGCAGGGCTTCGGGAAAATCATCATAACTTTTTAACCTTTAAGACATTTTTGGCTCGTTCTGCGCCATTCGATTCAGAAAGAATGAATGTACAAACGCTGAAATTTTCAATTTGTTTCCTCTGTCCATTTGTTCAGAATCTATCTTGAAAGTTGGCGTATATTTTGCCAGACGCGATATGCAGGGTGTCGGGAAAATCGCCGTATTTCCGGCGTCGTTCAACTTACAGAGATCGAATCGAATATTAACATCAAAATTTGTTTCTTTACCAATTCGATGCCCTAGAATCCGAAAAAAACATCAGTTTTGCCCTAGGATGCCTGCAGGACGTTCTACTGCTACCGAAACGTCCGAAAAATCCGGCGTCGGAACGCTATTTGCAGGGCTTCGGAAAAATCATCATAACTTTTTAACCTTTAAGACATTTTTGGCGCGTTCTACGCCATTCGATTCAGAAAGAATGAATGTATAAACACCGAAATTTTCAATTTGTTTCCTCTGTCCCTTTGTTTAGAATCTATCGTGAAAGTTGACGTATATTTTGCAAGACGCGACATGCAGGGCGTCGGGAAAATCGCCATATTTCCGGCGTCGTTCAACTTACGGGGATGCGATTTACGTTGTTTTATTAAGAAATGATCACTTTAGTTATGTGTTTAATTTCGTGGTAGGGAAATTTAGAAAAATGTGGAAACACAATTTTTAAAATGAAAATTTAGTCATATCTCGAAAAATATTGATCACAGGTCACTACAAATGGTTTCAATGCATTTCTTAGTTCAAAATACATATAGAAACATATTTGTTTAAAGCGGTTTCCAAAAAAAATGTTCTTTTCATTTTTTCGGTGAAAAAAATCGCATACATAGAAAAATGATCGAAAAATTTTCGATCTCATATTAACATCAAAATTTGTTTCTTTACCAATTCGATGCCCTAGAATCCAAAAAAAAACATCAGTTTTGCCCTAGGATGCCTGCAGGACCTTCTACTGCTACCGAAACGTCCGAAAAATCCGGCGTCGGGGCGCTATTTGCAGGGCTTTGGAAAAATCGCTATAATTTTATTCGATTCAGAGAGAATGAGTCTATGAACACCGATATTTTCAAATTTTTTAATATTTTCAATTTACGTTTTAATAATATTTCAATATTTTTTTATATGTTTAAAAATTCAGTAGATTCTCTAATTCTTCGTTTATTAAATCCTATCCTGGAACCGACGCTGGAACCTTATTGCTTTCTTTTACATTTGTCATATGATCAGCTACAGCAGATTAAACAATTTGTTTCTCTTTATTTTTTAAGAATAAAAAAAGAAATAAAAAAGCGTATTTTAAAACCTCCGGTTCCTTGGTGGAACGAGGAATGTAAGATAGCTACTACTGCTCGCAAGAGGGCTTTAAATCTGTTCAAAAGACATACCACTATGGACAATTTTGTTGCTCTAAAGAGGACCAGGGCTTTCTCTCGCCGTACTACAATTAATGCAAAACGAAACCACTGGAACAATTTTACTTCTTCTTTGTCTTTCTCCTCTTCATCAGCTGAGGTTTGGAAGAATATAAATTGCATTCATGGGAACACTGTAAGATCATGTATCGGTCTGATTAGGGATGACGAATTAGTAAATGATTCCTCTGATGTTGCTGATATGTTCGCTGCTCACTTTTCACTCTATTTTTCATCTGCCCAACCTACACAAGACTTCCCTATTTATTTCTCAAATTCTGAAAAATCTTATAATCTTCCTATTACTATCCAGGAATATAACTACGCTCTATCAATGAGTAGGGATTCTGCTCCAGGACATGATGGGATTAGAATCCCTATGATTCGAAACCTTCCTCCTGAAGTAACGAAAAGAGTCCTTGATCTATTTAATTTAATATGGTCCACTGGTATCCTTCCCTCCTCATGGAAATCATCACTCATTATTCCTATCCTAAAACCTGGCAAATCTTCCTCATCTCCAAATAATTATAGGCCAATAGCACTTTCCAGTGTTATAGGTAAACTCCTCGAGAGAATCATAAATAAACGTCTCCAATGGATTTTATATAAAATGAATTATATTTGTTCAAATCAAGCCGGTTTTAGACCTAATTATTCTACTTTAGATCATATAGTGGGATTGGAAGTTGATATTAGGAACTCCTTTAGACTATCGAAACATATAACCTCGGTTTTTCTAGATATTACAAGGGCTTTTGATTCTGTAAAACACTCATCAATAATGGAATCTGTTTATAAAAGCGGACTCGAAGGAAATATTGTTCGTTTCATTCACGGTTTTCTGTCAGACAGAATATGCAGTGTGAAAATTCGAAATTCGATTTCAGTCCCATTCTCGCAAACTTCTGGAGTTCCTCAGGGATCTGTACTGGGGCCTTCTCTATTTATCTTAGCCATAAATTCAATTTCTAATGTTGTCACGCCACAAATCTCTTTCAGACTTTTTGCTGATGATCTGGTCTTGTATCATGCATCTCATGACTCTACCACTAGTCCTATCTTAATTCAAAACTGTCTGGAAGCTCTGACAGAATGATAAAAGCTCTTATCCACCTGAGGTTTTGCGTAAAATTTTTCAAGCAGAAATCAATACTTACAGTGAATATATGGTATATTTTACAGATGGATCCAAGACCTCATCTCACGTGGGCTCAGCTTTTGTTGGTCCCTCGGTGGAGGTTGCCTATCAGCTCCCTAACTTTACAGGGATATTTGCTATATTAAAGTCCATTCTACACTTTACTTCCTCAAGCATGAACCAACTAATTATAGCATCTGATTCTCTTAGTTCTCTCTCCCTTATCGAATCAACGTTCCCAACCCACCCTCTAGTGACTGAGATTGGAGTTGCTCTAATGAGAGCGACTATTCGATGCAAGACCATATCTTTCATTTGGATTCCTAGCCATGTGGGGATTGCTGGAAACGAGAGGGCTGATTTTTTAGCCAAGAATGCACATAGACCGAATATATCTAGCTGGGAGAACTTTACTTTTTTTCCAGATGATGTTCGTTCTTTAGTAAAACATAAAGTAGATTCACTTTTCCAACTAAAATGGGACCTATTGGATGAAACTCCAAAACTGATCCGTGTGAAACCTCTATTTCTTTCGCGGTATAATCCTCAGTTTCCCTCTAGATCCTTACAGGTTAATGTCACCAGGCTAAGACTGGGACACACTAAATTGACCCACGAATATTTATTAAAGGGAGACCTTCCTCCTATTTGTGACTCCTGTAATGTACCGATTACAGTTGATCATCTACTGATTGATTGTGGTAAATACAACATAACCAGAGAAAAATATTTTAACTCTCCAAAAATCTCTGATATGATTGGTAATGATTGTAATCTGGGTTCTTTGTCTACTTTCCTTACGGAGTCGGGTCTAAATAAACTCTTATAATTCAATAGTGTCCTTACTTGTGATATCTTTGTGATATTTTCTTTATTTAGTTAAACTCAATGTTTGTTCTTATTTTGTCATATACACTTTTTGTTGTTTTATATCCTAGGGTTAAACCCTTCTAATCTGCGGACGCCAAAAGGCCTTTGATGCCGGTGCGTCCCTAAAATCATAATCTCTCTCTCTCTCTCTCTCTTTTTATTTTGGTCTAGTGGATATTGCTATGAGAGGGAATGGCTATTGCATTTTATTTATTAACTAACCTCCTAACAGTCCCGATTTAAATCCCTTTAACCTAGTTACCCTAGTACCCTAGACCCTAAGTGCTGTGTCTCTAATGAACCAACCTACTTTCATTGCAGAATAGTAGACTTTTATAATTCTGTGCATAAAAATGGATGGTTAAAAGATGTTATGTTCCTCAAAATCAAAATCTGCTAGAAAAAATATTTGATTTAAATATAAAGTTAAATATATTATTATTAAATTATTAAATTCTTATTATTAAATATAAAAATCTTCGATTACAGTCCTTTTTATATTGAAAACCCAACATTTTTATTAATTTTGACAACGATTTTAGTCCAGTTTCCAATATGACTCGATTTTTTAAAGCTTCTTTTAAAACTTGAAGGGTTATATTAGTTTTTGATGTGTATAAATCGTAAATTTCATTACTAACATCCATTTTTACATTGTCACTTAAGTCTTCTGTCTTTGGCTTTTTTCGTGTACAATTTTCTGCACAGTCCTAATACCGATTCCCAGAGCTTTTGCTACTGTCTCCTGGATATTGGCCGATGAATTTTCATTTTCGTAATATTTTATTAGATTTAATACCATTTTTTTCGCTTGTGGATGCAAAAAACCAGAAATTTGTTTTCTATTACTCATTTTGTCACTGACTTGTCAATCTGATCTTGAAGTGACATCGCTCAAAGATTTTTGCAACTGCTGGTATTTATATGTTTATCCTCTTTTTTCATATGAAAATATCATAGGTCTATCTAATTGATCTTCCGGATTTTATGCGGACGATATGATTACACGTAATAAAAGAAAAACAAACTTAAGAAGTTTGTCGTTGATAAATCGTATGACCCGCACGATAACACTGCTTTTGACTATATCCTATTTTCACATTTACTTTTCTGCAAAATTTAAAGTCAATTGACCAAGATTTTTTTACGCTGATTTTAAAAAAACAAATATTTGTCCGCCATTTTGTTTCGCCATCTTAAATTGAAACCAATATTATCAATCTTTACCTACTTTATTGGTCTGCAGATATCCCAGATATTAAGTTTCTAAATGGTTTTCATTAACGATCCTCTTATTGTTATGTTAGAGTGGTGTATTGTTTGGGATCAAGATCCAGTAAAAAAACATTTTTTTTTTAATTGTCGACGTTTCGCCAATTTATTGTTACATCTTCAGGATACATACATTTTATATCCTGCATGAAACCCATGTTAATATAACAACAAAAAGATCGTTATCTTATCTTATCTCTCTCTATATTATCATCTAATATAACAACAAAAAGATCGTTAACGAAAACCATTTAGAAACTTAATATCTGGGAAATATCTGCGAACCAGTGGAGTACGTAAAGACTGATAATATGGGTTTTATCCAGGATATAAAATTTATATGTGTCCTGAGGATGCAATAATAAAGTTGCGAAACATCGACAATTTAAAAATAGTCTTTTTTTTTAACTAGATACTAACCCCAAATAATACACAACCCTAACATTGTTAACGGAAACCATTTAGAAACTTAATATCTGGGGAATATTTGCGGACCAACGGAGTAGGTAAAGACTGATAATATGGGTTTCATGCAGGATATGGGATATATATTTGTGTCCTGAGGATGGAACAATTAAGTTGCGAAACGTCGACAATTTAAAAAAAAAATTTTTACTGGATCTTAACCGCAAATAATACACCACTCAAAATGTATTTAAAATTGTTCCGCCATATTGGATTTCTACCAAAATATTACCAGGTCGTCCCTATATGACCCTTAATTTGTGATAAAAATTTGAAGTCAATCGGGTAAGTAGTCTTTAAGCTATGCCGCGAACTGGCAGACAGACAGACTGACCGACAGACGGACTGACGGAATTGATAAAGCATATTTTCTTGGCATCTAGGGACGCTAAAACGTAAAGACGTGAAAAACCTGAGAGGGTGATTTTTTCATGATTATAAACATTCTATTTGGCCGCCATTTTGTTTGGCCATCTTGAATTAGTACCGCTATTTTACTAGTTGGTCCACAATTATTTATGGTACTTAATTTCAAATCAAACTATTAAGCAGTTTTTCCGGGCTGAATTTTTAAATATTCTATTAAGTCGTCATTTTGTTCCGCCATCTTGGATTCGTGCCAAAATGTTACCAGTTGATTCCAACATAATACTTGATGTTTTTGAAAAATTTGAGATAAATTGGATGAGTAATTTTTTAATAATAATTTTTTTAACACTTAACTAGGCGAACATATTGAATTTTTATCAAAATTATACCAGGTTATTCCCATATGGCCCTTAATTTTTGACCAAAATTTGAAGTCAATGGGATAAGTAGTTTTTTAGTTACGCCGCGAACAAACAGACAGACAGACCAGAGGAATTGAAACGTGAAGATCTAAAACAATCTCGGAGAGTGATGTTTTTACGATTACAACTCTTCACTTTTACAAGGGCAGTAAAAAACTGTTAATTAGTATTTACGAACGAGTCCACGGTAACAAAAAATAATAAGAAACAGTTTGAGCAATTTAATACTTAAACATTACTAAAACAACGAAACATTAAGCCCCGTATTCACTAAAAAGGTTTCACTGGCCGACAAGATTTTTCTAACACATGTCAGTTCATTATTTTCACAATGGAATTACCCTCCCAGTACCAAAAAAAAATATTCTGAAAGCCCTAATACGTACCATTTTTTAATAGCCTAATTAGAACCGCCCACAATTTTATTGTGGGCGGCTAAAATGGGTCCATTTTACAACGGAATAATTACCTAAACTGGATTGTTTACAACATTAGACATAAAATAAATATTAAACATCACTCTTCTGTTGAGTTTTAAATTGAGTGGTTCTCTGTGTATCGATAAGAAAGTGTATGAGACGAGAATGTCGAGTCAAATTTTGTTATATTTGTGGAGAATTTCTGGTGAAATCACAAGCCAGGCCATTTTCCGAAAATGTAAAAAAAGCCTATTTTAAATATTTTGGTGTGTTGAATGGAGATCCAGATAAGCGGTGGGCTCCCCATGGGTGCTGTGTTAGTGTTGTAGTGTATCATTGGTACAGTGGATGAAGGGAAAGAGAAAAAGTATGCCTTTTGCAGTTCCAATGGTATGGCGAGAACACACCAATCATTCTGACGATTGTTATTTTTGCCTGACAAAGACTGAAGGTTATTCCAAAAAGGGAAAGCACAATATGGAATATCCAAATTCTCAATCTGCCATACGACCTGTTCCTCATAATGCAAATTGGCCAGTACCGATTGCGCCTTTAAATTGGCAAGCTATTGATTTGGGAGATAATGAAGATAACGCATCATCAGGCAGCTCAGAAGAACCGTGCACCGATTCCACTTTTACCACAGGTCCCAGTTCCGGCAAGCCATATTTGATTGTTCAAAGGGAATTAAATGATTTAGTGCGTGATTTGGGGTTATCCAAGCAACGATCAGAACTTCTGGGTTCCCGTCTTAAGGAATGGAACCTATTGGCCAAAGAAACAAAAATTACGAATTCCAGAAAAATAAATGCTATGTTTTCTGATTTCTATAGTATCGAAAATTCGTTGTGCGCGTGTACTGATATAGACAGTTTAATGCAGGAACTTGATATTGAACATTCTCCCCGTGAGTGGCGCTTGTTTATAGACTCATCTAAATATAGCTTAAAAGCTGTGTTATTGCATAATGGAAATTTAAAACCCTCTATACCAGTTGCCCATTCGGTTGCAATGAAAGGAAATTATGAAAATATGCGCACGATTTTGGATAAAATAAACTACAACAGGTATAAATGGCAGATATGTGGGGACTTAAAAGTTATAGCGATTTTAGTAAGACTTCAGGGGGAATTTGAGCCTTTCCATTATTACAGATGGGACAAATCGTACAAAAATACGAACATTAGAAACATATTATTCATAATTAGTTGAAGGGAGGCCTCGCTACTAAGAACACGCGATTAGCACACGAGCTGAATTATTACACAACACTTACTTCGGAAAGAAAAACTAATTAGTTTAGAGGCAAACCATTTTTGAATCTGTATTACAGATGGGACAGGTTTTGCGCCGTGTAACAATTTACATCACAAAATTTTAAAAATTCTGCTAAGTTAAAAACTGACTTGCAGCAATTTTTTGTAGGGCGGTTTATATGGTCAGGCAGGGCTCACTGTAGCCACAACTGTCTTATATGATAAAGAAGGAACAGAAAAAAAAATGTTAAAATTTTACAGATGGGACATTAAAGACGGGACAATAACTTCCATTTATTTTTTAAAATAAATTAAATAAAAATAAACAGAAAATTTATTACGAAGAAATTTTATTTATCAATTTTAAAGTATAAAAAATCATTAACTATTAAAAAATTATAATTTGTGTAATGAAAACTCTTCAGAGCTTACGACTTTCTTATGGAGCAGCTCGGAAGCAGTAATTCTTTTGAAATGATGGCTTGATTGGATTCCTGGTATAGATTTGGGAGTCTGAGACCATCTCTTCATTAAAACTTCTCGGTCCAAATCGATTTCGGTTGATAGAACAAGAATTACGCTAACTTTTCCAATTTTTTCTTTTGCACATTCGCTAAATTCTGTAGCGTTTGTTACTTTAGAACGCCTACCCTTGACTTCCATCCAGACAACTCTTTTTACCAAACCACCAATCGCATCTACAGCTCCTTTACCATGCGATGACGCAAAAAAGTTCCATTCAACATTAGATAAGAACAAATCGCGTTCAAAATAACAAATGTTTGACATAATATATTTGTTCTTGAACTGACCAGTACACCCGTCCGAGAATATAATTAAACGTTTCAAATTCATTTTCGATTTACAATGAGCAACAATTTTCTTCAAGAATGTAAAAACACAATATTTGTCATGGGTCAAATCATCACTAACCAGTGCAAAAGAATCAGTCCCTTCACAAGACCATGCCACGGCTGTGAAGATCGTAACTTGATTATGTGCCCAATGTGCGGCTTGAATTTCATCTTGAGAAATCAGCGCATAATTTTCTGCGAAATCCACTTGTAGAACAATTTCTTCATTTGTCAAATTCTGCTTACAATGTTCAAAATAAGCTTCCTGAAAACGTTTGACGTGGCAGTGTGTCTTAAATTTTGGTAATTGAGCTTCAAGATTTGTCAGCGCCATTGATAAAGATCCTGTTGTACTGATATTCTGAACTCGACCATCAACAGTGCGCCATTCATCAAAAGTAACTAAAATATCTTCCATTCTGTCAAAATAGGTAAGCGGGATCAGAGAGTCTTCTAAGCTAGAATCACATTCCAAGCATTTATTGGTCATACAATGTTCATTTTGCACATCACAGGTGACCTTTTCAAGAAGATCCTTGCCTTTTGTAGGAAAATTAGGAACGGCCTTGCAAATTCCTTTAATCAGGTTGTTAAAATTTGCGTGATATCGACAAACGCAGACGTTATGTGGCATTTGAGATGATAACATAACATATTTAGGTTTCAATGTATAGAATGTGGATCGGCGCATTTTGGCCTGAGGATATTCCTTTTTAAACACTTCAAAAGCTTCCTTAATAGTCATCATCATGTGGCGTTTCTGATAGGTTTCACGTAGCCCAGTGATCGAATTTTTAATGCTTTTACAATCTCTTTTCCCCGGCGCTTGACGACTGATATCATCTCTGCAGAAGAACTGAGATGCACAGGCGACTTCTTCTTCACTTATTAAGTTTCTATTGCTTCTGTCTTCTCGCTTTGAATCTTTCGGGTTATTGTTCATTGAGCCAAATGATTCTTGATATAATTGCTGTACGAGGTAGGAACGTCGTTGGGGACACTCAGGAAGCGCAGACTTAACTTTCTTCATGGCCTTTCCCATCGTTTGACGGCACGTGTAGGGCTGCATTATTTGTTTTTTCATGTCTTCCACATTTTTTCGTTGCACGGCTTTTAGTTTCATTCTATATTTGCGTTTTCTTTCTTTTTCCTTTTCCCTTTTTTGAATTAATTTACTTTCATTTTCCTTTTTCTTAAGTTCTTGAGCTACCAAATATCTAGCAATCCTATGCCGCTCAGCATCCTGTGTTCGAATAGCCTTTTTTCTTTTCAGGATCTTCATTTAATCTCTCTCTGTACCTTCTTACAGCGTTTCTCACGTTTTCTTTCTGTTTAGCTGTTCTCTCAGCCATTATTCTGAAAAAAATTCAGAAAATATTGTATAGGCGCGGACACCGTGGGTGCTTCGAAGCTGACACTCCCTACAAAAAAAATTGTGCAGGGTGCCCACAAAATCTACTAAGAGTTATTAAGCGTGTTGTGGTATTTCAGAGTAAAATAATATTTGTCCAATAACTAAAGTGCTCAACATACTAACCGCAACGACCGAAAAAAGTGCTATACCTATTTGAATTGAAATAACAGTGTTCTTTTAATACACTGTAAAAATAATACAGTGCTTTTTATTTTATTATTTATTTATTATTTTTTTTTTAAATTTATTATTGAACGTGGATGAAATTTACGAGCCAAAGACGAGGTGAGTAAATCATCCGAGTTGAATAATAAGTAGGCATTATTGCGAATTGAATACTATACTTTATCTACAACAACCTTATTAACTTTTATAAAAATATTCAAATTTAAACTATATGCGTCTTTAGTGCTGACGTCATAATTTGACAAACAAAAATAGGAATTGTAAAGTTACTCTAAACTACCACAACTATTATTTTCATATAAAATGGGTACAATTACTTACTTTTTAACACTTTTATCCATTTAAAAACACTTCTAAAATGCTTAGATAGACACAAATCCAAAACACAACGGCGAAATGAAGTATGGAAGTATCTGTCACTAATGACACGTACTCAAACTAAATTAAATAATTTGGAATGCACGTCAGGCATACTAGTTGTCAACTTTTTTCCAAGGCAATCTTGATTAAGATTGTCAACAATGGTGCATTCATGGCAGATTCCGATTCGAGGCGAAATATATTACAGACGGGACATTTTAAAACTTAAAAGTGACAGTTTTGAGAATGCCCGGAAAGTGAAATAAAAATTACATGCATTTTTCTGGTATTTATTTTGAGTAAAGAACTAAACAGAAAATTGTGGAAATAAGTATTTCTTTGGATTGAGCTAAAAAAATCTCTAATTTGTATTACAGACGGGACCAGGGGAATCATAAAGAAAAAAAACAGGCAGGTAATAAAATTTTACCTGTACTGCCTTTAAATTTCACAAAAATTCGAAAAAGTCTCCAAACTGTAAGAAAATACCGTCACCTGTCACTGGCATTTAAAAACATACGCTTCCGTGGCCACCTAAGTTTTATCTAAATATGTAGTTTTTGTTGATTAGTTTCTTTACCGCTTAAACATTAAAGATACATGAAATATAATATGTAATTGGTGAAAACTATTATGTAGCAATGAAAGACAATGTTCAAGGAGTTTTCTATGTAAATTACAGGTGATACAGTCAGATCTGATTTTCACGTCATTGGTTGACATCCTGCTTGGAAAGGCTCATTTACAAAATATTGCTGTTTTCTTTGTTTATGGGACAGTCGTGCAATAAATCAGCATTATGTAACAAAAATTTAGCCAGAGAGAAGCGAATTTCAACCGGGATCTCAAAATGTTAAATTTATACCTCTTGTTGATCCCAAAAATGTCCTTTTGCCTTCTCTTCACATTAAACTTGGGCTGATTAAAAACTTTGTGAAGGCTTTGAATAAAGATGGTGATGGATTTAAATACCTAAGACAAGTCTTTCCCCAGTTAAGTGATGCCAAATTAAAAGAAGGCATTATTATTGGGCCACAAATCAGAAAATTGCTGGACGATGTCAATTTTACGGAAAAGCTTACCAGACAGGAACTCAGAGGTTGGAATTCATTTGTTAGTGTAGTAAGAGGATTTTTAGGCAACAATATGGATGAAAATTATGAATAATTAGTTAATGAACTCTTAAATGCCTATAAAGGGCTTGGTGCCAGAATGTCATTAAAAATTCACTTCCTCCATTCCCAACTGTCATTTTTTTCTAAAATTTGGGAGCTGTTAATGACGAGCAGGGTGAAAGGTTTCACCAAGATATCAGAACAATGGAAATTCTGTACCAAGGACGATGGGATCCAGCCATGATGGGTGACTACTGTTGGTTTTTGAAGAGAGAAGATAGCACACCCCATAAACCGAAAAAATAAAGTTTAATTAGTGTTTTAAGTTAATATTCTTCTCGTTTGCTTTTCTCTTAGATGTATGGTATGTTTAATAGGCGAAAACTATAAACATAGTCAATAAACAGCAGGGTTAAGAATTTTCTGAAATCATTTTTTCTATAGATATTAAATATAGTAACATTCGATATGGTTCTACAACTCTAACAAGAAAACCCTACGTGCTACAACTTTCTATTTGTCATTTCTATTTTTCATTTTCATGCCATTGAGGAAGCAATCATATATATCTCTAACTCTCCCAATGATAAATGGTTCATAGCTTCTGACTCCAAACGTGCACTCCAGTCACTTTCCAAATTTCACTCTGAACATCCGTCAATTATCAACATCCAAAATATGATATGAAAAACCTCAGACGAAACTCAACCATAGCATTTATTTGGTCCCCAGGCCACATTGGGATTAAGGGGAACGAAACTGCAGACAATCTGGCAAAGTCAGCCTCAGGCAATACCCACCTTCTACCTTTATTTCATAGAGATCTTAATCCGAAGATAAACACCTTTATACATAACCTTAACAACATAGATTGGGAACTTCTAGAGGAGCACAATAAACTCCAAGAAGCTTTCAAAAGTTCTCCAGAAGAAATTATACTGAACAAACTCAGCAGAAAAGATCAATCAGTATACTATCGAATACTAATAGGGCATTCCAGATTAACACATCTATACTTATTAAATAATGACGAACCACCGATATGCCAACACTGCAACACTCCCCTTACAATTAAACACATTTTTATGGAATGCAACGCTCTAACTAATTTGAGGAACACTCATAACATACCAACCGGGAACCTAAATATGATATTGACCCCAGAACCCAAAACATTAAAAACATACTTATCTTTCTTAAAGAAGTTAAGCTATACAGAGAAATATGAAACAACCAATATTTATCATTTTCGTATTTGGATAGGTCCATTTTATTAGATTATGCTATTCTGATTTGTGTTTGATTGATTATTTGTTCAATTGTTGTTAAAATTGTCGTCTTAAACCTACAACTGTCAAGTTAGACTTAGGTCTAAATTTAAACCTCTTTAGTGAATACGGATGTAAAGGGTTCAAATTGAGGTTGGTTCTATCACGCCTGAATAATGAAGCTTCCTGACAACATTTAGTCAATGTTTTCTTTAATATATCTTCTCAAAACCCATACATAGTCTTATTATCATATAAAAAACATATAAATTGTTATTTTCAGCTTCTGAAGAAGTCCCAGCTGAAGGAGAGAAACCAGAAGGAACAACTGAACAGCAACCCGAAAAAGAAAACGCGGAGACAGCTGTTGAGGAACAACAACCAGCACCAGTGCCGGAATCGGGTCAAGAAACTCCCCTCACGGAAACTGAGGCGTCCACTTTGCCATCTGCGGAAGTTACCGATGTTGAGGTGTCCGATTTAGAGGACAAAGACAGAGGTATAAAATTTAAATTTGTTTGATAAATCATTTAAACATAGAGGGAATGCATACCTTAGAAAAACAAGGGGAAATAACGAAAATAAAGCGATTAGTATTGTAATACCAGCTGAAGAGATCTCTTTGTTTTTCTTGAGTTTAAATTATCGGTTTAATTCTAGGAATATTAGAAGATGTAGGGTTTATTACATAGTGTATAGCAAGAATAAATATATACACTATATGTACATTTTAATTCATATCTTAAAATATTTATTTTATTAATAAATCTGGAAAAGGTATATCACATGGATATCATTAGGAATTGATGCATCTAAATACAAAAAAAAAAATATTTGAATTACAAATTTTATTACTAAATGATATTAATATATTTTCAGAAATAAAAAAATTAATTAAATACAACCTTTTTTAGTGCAAGGGACAAAAATCGATTTCACATCGTCCGAAAGGTCACAAAGGTCCACGTCACTTTACCGCCATATCAATAAAATAAAAAACATATAATTTCAAAGTGTAATAATCTTTAGTGGTTAAAAAGTTCAGTCAATCGATGCGATTTTTGGTATTGTTTATTTTTGACAAGTGTGTAGATATTTGGTTTTATTTTTGTAGTTGCAACCCTTGTTTTAGACTTCACGTTCTTCATACGAGAAAACAACTGTTTGCACATATATGTGCTACCAAACAGAGACATCATTTTCTGGGCCTGTTTTCGGATTTCAGGAAACGAGTTTTGCTTGGCATATTTTGAGTAAACATCAAGAAGACCCATGTCAAACTTGTCTTTCAGTTCCGAATTACACTGCAAATCGATAAGCTCCATGTGACAATTTTCTGCCATGTCTTCAACGGATAGACAGAATGGTCGGGCAAAGAGATTGATGAAATTTTCATTATCTCTGAAGTCAGAAAACCTTCATTGGAAGTCTTTTTTGAGAACATGTAGTACAGGGTTTTCCCGTATATTTTTCCACCCA
Source organism: Kuschelorhynchus macadamiae (assembly GCA_030620095.1). Lineage (NCBI taxonomy): Eukaryota > Metazoa > Arthropoda > Insecta > Coleoptera > Curculionidae > Kuschelorhynchus > Kuschelorhynchus macadamiae. Next base: position 38,574 of record JAUTXW010002952.1, read on the forward strand.
CCTAGAGAGTTTATTTGAATAGATATGGAAATGTCGTAAATACAAAAATTTTTGGGTTTTTTATGAAGATTTAGAATATTATATCATAAGTGCGAAAATATTATTTCAAATGTCAAATTTTGACAGGTTCTCAGTTTTTTTAAATGAAACACCCTGTATATTAAATCATATTCTTGAAGATCTTTTTTTTCTAATTTCAAATATATATACTTTTAATATATTCTGTCAATTAGTTTTGGATATATAAGCGTTTAAACATTAAAGAAATGGTAAGGTAATTTGCGCTAGAACATAGTGAGCCATGGTCAAGACAATTGCAATGAACGATGCCTTTTTGACGTTTACCGGTCAGAAGTAATTATTTACGAGCATTTTTAATATCTAATACGTCGGACGATGGGTTATTCGGAAGAAGAGAAACTCAACCTGATAGAATTATTTTATTTACATGGTAAAAATGCATCGATAGCTCGTAACGAATATCATAGACGGTTTCCAGATAGACCAACACCGACTTGTAGGACAAGATTCAACATCGCTAAACAATTGAATGAAAGAAAAACACTTAATCGAAAAGTGAGAATAGTGGAAAGAAACGCTGAAGATTTAAATATTTTATTATATTTTGAAGGTAATTTTGAAACTTTTATATTAAAATAATTTATTTATCTCATTTATTCTTGTTTTCGAAAATCCTGAGCGCTCAATTTCCGTAGGAACCACTTTTTTTTAACAAATCGTGGCATAAAATCCACTCAGTTCTAAAACATTATAAATATAAGCCATATAAGTTTTTACCTACTCAAGAATTAACCGATCAAAATAAAATAGACCTATTACACTTCTGCCAAGAAATAGAAAGACGTGTTATGATGAACAAACTAAATCTGTCAAACATAATTTTCACTCAAAATACAAGAGTTCTAACCACACTACACCACAACTTGTTACGTTCTGGACGCGCGTTTCGCTAACCAAGTTAGCATCATCAGCAGATGATATAAACTGTTTTATTTAGTTTATATCATCTGCTGATGATGCTAACTTGGTTAGCGAAACGCGCGTCCAGAACGTAACAAGTTGTGGTGTAGTGTGGTTAGAACTCTTGTATTTTGATCTATCTTCCACCACAGGTTCCAGTGTTAGGACTTAACATGGCTTCACGGTCAACGGAACAAAACCTTTATTGTAAGTACTGTACTAAGATTAGGTTAATAGCAGCAGATATTTGGTTTCTAAAATCATGCAAGTCTTTTTCAGTTTTCCCTAAATTCATTTCAGTCAAGATCCCTAAACAATCACCCGTTACTGGGAAGGTTGAATCTTTTGCCAAACAAAAGTGGCTAGATTTAGAAATTAAAAATCTGTATAGCAAACGAAGTATGCTTGAAATTGAAGCATACGGATTATTTAAAAAACTCACTTATAAGCTTAGTAATTTAGAATTTGAACAGTGGTTAGATTTCCAAAGAAAAATGTTCGTAGTTATCGATGCCAAATTTTTGAAGAAAATGTGTTCACTTAAAAACAAACTGAGAAAGTTGAAACCACAAAAACAAATTTCTTCGGAAGTCGAGAACATTGTAGAAAATCTTTCTTCTCAGTCCTCTGATAATGGAGAAATCGCCCTTTTGAATAAAGGTTTGAATTTTGCAGAGCCTCCAGTAAAAAATAGTTTACCAACTATTATAGGGAATATCGAAAGTTCCATTCAATACGTGCCAGAGTCAACTAAGGGATTGATTAAAGAGGCTTGCAGAAATCAAATCTCAAAAAACGTTGTTAACAACAAGTCAAAATATGTTTCTCGTAAAAACACTGAAGTTATCCAGGGACTGAAGAAAAAGGAATGTTTTTATTTAAAAGCTGACAAAGGAAATAAGGTTGTTATACTAGACAAAACAGATTATTTTGAAAGAGTAGACAATTTGATTCAAACTGGTCCTTATGATTTAATTGAGAAAAACCCGTTATCAAAAATGATAACAGAAGTAAAAAGTACTTTAAAACAGTGTAAAAACCTTGTGTCCGATAAACTAAAATTCAAACTAACACATAGTAACCCACAGTTATCTAAACTGTATTGCCTTCCCAAAATTCATAAACCTGGGAAGTCCATGAGACCTATTGTTTCAGCTGTTGGATCGCCAACGTACAATATTTCAAAATGGTTAGTAGAAGAATTCGGTAAATTAAATATCTCGTATGATAACTTTGAGGTTACTAACTCGTTAGAATTCTTAGATAAAATTAAGAATGTTCACTTAAAAGAAGGTGAAATTTTAATATCTTTTGATGTAAGGGTCATTGTTTCCTAGTGTACCCATACCACTAGCTTTAGAGTACCTAAAGGAACTACTTGAAATCAATAATTTGAAGAAAGAAATTATTGATGAGCATTTACTTCTCACAAAATTATGTATGAATCAAAATTTTTTTCAGTACAACAATAAATATTAGAAACAACTAGAGGGAACTGCGATGGGCAATTGCTTATCTCCGTTCCTCGCAAATTTGTTTATGGGCAGATTAAAAACCCAATTCAAAAAAGAACTCAAGTACTTCCCAAGGGTGTGGTATAGATACGTAGACGAAATATTTGCTATTTTTGATACTAAAACAGAAAATTTGGACACTTTCTTAGAAACATTAAACAATAAATATCCTTCCATTAATTTTACGTACGAAAAGGAGAACAATGGGCAATTACCTTTTCTCGACACGTTAGTTATTAGAAATAACGATAAATTAGAATTTGATATTTATAGGAAATTTACTAATACTGATAGATATATAACATCCGACTCATTTCATTGCCGTCAACACAAAATGGCAGCATTCCATTTCTCAACTCACAGGTTAGTCAATTTTCTACTAAGTAAAGAACGTTTTAACAATGAAATGAATCGGATTAAAAATATAGCTAAAAGTAATGGATATAATGATATTTTTGTACATAAACTAGTAAATAGACATAAGCATAAGAAAATGTTAAAAGATGCCACTACTCTCCAAATACCTGAGGCTTCCAATAAATTCATAGTAATCCCATATGATCCCAGATATACGAGGGGTCTAGAAAAAGTATTTAAAAACGTAGGTTTTAGAGTAGCCTACAAAACGGAGAATAGTTTGAAAAATCTCCTTGGAAACACCAAAGACAAAGTGGACTTGAGGGAGAGGAGTGGCATCTATGAAATTAGCTGTAATGACTGCGATCTAAAATATGTTGGGCAAACTAAACGCTCCATAAACATTCGTTTTAAAGAACACATGGCACATTTAAGATACGGAAGAACAGAAAAGTCAAGCGTTGCCCAACATGCTTTGGAAAACAATCACCGAATAGGAATAAATCATCTTAAGTTGATTAAAAATGTATCTAATAATAGATTATTGGATGCATTTGAGAGTATAGAAATAGTTAAATGTGGTAAGAAAGCACTAAATAAAGACAGAGGGCCTATTCCCTATAGTCCCCTCTATTGTTTACTTGACAACGGTGCAGTCGGGTGACCACATTTACCTATAAATAGTCTCGGTTAGGATAAGTTACTTTAGTTTATATCATCTAAAAAAAAAAAAAAGAGTTTATATCATCTGCTGATGATGCTAACTTGGTTAGCGAAACGCGCGTCCAGAACGTAACAAGTTGTGGTGTAGTGTGGTTAGAACTCTTGTATTTTGATCTATCTTCCACCACAGGTTCCAGTGTTAGGACATAATTTTCACTGACGAGGCAAAATTTCCCACTGGAGGCATGTTTAACCTGAAAAATAAGCATTTTTGGTCAAAAGAAAACCCGCAAGCTCTTCAGGCGGTCAAAATTCAGGAAAGAAGATCCCTACATGTTTGGTGTGGTCTTCTTAACAATCATGTTATTGGACATATATTTTTAAATGAGAATTTAACCGGACAAAGGTATCAGCAGTTATTAGAAAACGCAATCGAGGGACATTTAGAACAACTACCGATTAATTCATATATTAATTTGATATGGCAACAAGACGGTGCCCCTCCTCATAATGTCCAGCCGGTCACAAATTTTTTTAAATGACAGGTATCCATTTTGGATTGAAAGACATGGACCATAAGATGGCCAGCAAAGAGTCCCGATCTCTCTCCATTGGACATAATTTTGTGGGGTTATCTGAAATAGAAGATATACTACAATAGGCCAAGAGCCATCCAAGCTTTAGAGCAAAATATAGTCCAAACAATCGACGATTTAAACACCCAATCATCTCATTTTATCTACGCATCCATACACAGAAAAGAAGAAAGAAGAAATATTCAGAAATGCATTATAAACCAAGGAGGCTATATAGAAAACCAAAACTTAGTTCTTTAAGCTAATATTATTATTTACCTACTTTATATTATTGATTTTTTATGGTATTGTTTCTTTCCACTATTCTAACTTTTCGCTTAAGTGTTTAAGTTTTTAAAATATACATTTGAAAGATTACCTTTTTCTAATAATTCCTATACACAAAAATTTATGGATGAGGCACTTTTTCAAATTATATCCGAAAAGAAACTAAGGTTTCGGAAGGTTGCACTGAACTTGTTTTTGACGTATCGCTAAAAACTTATTTTTCTCAAACTTAATTTATGTACTACGTAAAAGACTGATTAAGTTATAATGCTCTATAACACAAATATGATTATTTCTAACTAAAAGTTAGAAGTAATCATTATATCAGACGTTATTAAACGTTTTAAAACATAATTACACCTGCTAAATAAAGAGAGAGCGGGAGTGTCGCACGTTGGACGGAAATCCAGTGTGCTGGGGTTGCTACGTTGCCAAGTTTATTTTATATATGTTCTATATAAATTATATAAGAAAAACAAAAAGCATTTGTGGGTTATGGATCGGTACCAGCAGGAGCGCGAAGGCACCAGGTGGATTGGTACCGGATTAGCACCAGGTTAGGCGCCGTAGGCATCATCGTTAAAGCCCTAAAAGGCGAACGACAGCAAAGTGCATCACTGGCGAAGGTCTAATATTCGGGATCGGCACAAAAGGGGCAAATGCGTTACTGTCGGGAGACAAACATGAAAAATTTAAGCTCCGTACATTAAAGTAAGTTTGGCAACAATTCTAGATAGCCTTTCTTCAAATTGTCATATTAAGGAATATGGCCCATTGGAATGCAGTGAAAATATCCATTTTTTTTTTGGTTTTTTTAATAGAAAAAGTGGTTCATCCATTTCTTTTATTTTCTTAAAACACTTAAATGAAGGTAAACTTTCTATTGTATATTCAAAAATTATCAAATTCCGTGGGTTTAATTGTTCACAAGACCCTATCTGGAAACCGTCTATGATATTCGTTACGAGCTATCGATGCATTTTTACCATGTAAATAAAATAATTCTATCATGTCGAGTTTCTCTTCTTCCAAATAACCCATCGTCCAACGTATTAGATATTAAAAATGCTCGTAAATAGATACTTCTGACCGGTAAACGTCAAAAAAGCGTCGTTCATTGCAATTGTCTTGACCATGGCTCACTATATTTTAGCGCAAATTACCTTACCAGTTCTTTAATGTTTAAACGCTTATATATCCAAAACTAATTGACATAATATATTAAAAGTATATATATTTGAAATTAGAAAAAAAAACTGCAAGAATATGATTTAATATACAGGGTGTTTCATTTAAAAAAACTGACAACCTGCCAAAATTTGACGTTTCCAATAATATTTTCGCACTAATGATATAATATTCTAAATTTTCATAAAAAACCCAACAACTTTTGTATTTACGACATTTCCGTATCTGTTCAAATAAACTCTCTAGGTGGCTGGAAAATATACGGGAAAACCCTGTACAGGGTGTTCCAGCGAGGACTGAACAGGGACCTATTTTCGACCTTCCTTGTATTTTCGAAAAATTCAAAATAGCCAATCCGTGTATTTTTTCTTGTAGAATCCAAAAATGTCATCGAAAAAATATTTGAACCAGAAACAAAAGAGTTACGCTATGCATCAGGTGTTTTTTAAATGGAATGTATCCTTTTTTATACGATTTTGAGAGTGATTTTTTTTATGTCCGTTCTGATTAAAATATTTGATTTTGCGATAGCTGTTTATATTACATTTTAATGTTTTACAAACTAAAATTTTAGCTTCACCTGTTTAAAATATACGATAGGTTGGTATAGGTGATCAAGGTAAAATTACGTTTGAATGCTTTGTCAATAAAAATTGACATTATTTTAATTATTGTCGAAGTCTTCACCTAAAAAATATATATTTGACTCTGATAGAAATGAAATACTCTTTGGACGAGAGACTACAGATTGTTATGCTATTTTACAAGTGCCAAGAAAATGCAAGAGAAGCAAGAAGAAGATTTATTGCAAATTTTCATAGAAATATATCCATCAATACAATTCTAAGGATAAAAAATCTATTTGAGGAAAATAAAACTTTACATGATAGAAAAAGAAATATACAAAGAAGAAGAAATCGAGACCAGGCCATTATAAAATATTTTCAAGTTAATCCAACCAAATCTATTTCGGGTGCAGTTCGGGAAGTTCAGTACGGTGGCGGTGCACTCTAGGACGAGCCATGGCCAAAAATCAAATTACTGTTTTTTAATAAAACCAATTCTAAGCCATGCAAAGTCAAAAGTAGGCTTTGAATTTCGTTGTAGTAACAACAGATAATCGAGTGACCTGCGACAAATTGACACAGACATGTGCAAACATTCGAATCTGTTGACACGTTTCAAGCGTATGAATTTTATTCAAAAACTGTGTTTAATAAATAAGTGATTATAAACGTATTTGAAGTTATAACGTTGATATAACTAATGGATCATCAAATACAAGGTATGTTTTGCTAATATTACTTGTTTTATGATATTTGTTATTTTTTTGAGTAAGGTAATTACCTTTTTAAATTGCGTATTTTTTAAATAACTTAGTTTTGGTTCCTTAACTTTATATAAGATTTTTACGAAATGTCCATCTATGTCACTTAAGAGCATTAAACTAATGAAACCCTAAAAAGGTACCTATCTGAAATACACAATACAATCTTGCGATATTTTGCGATTTTTGGAGAAACAATTTTTTTTCTTGCAGCATGTCTACCCGCTTTTAAAATAATTGATATTTTTGAAACGTGGATTTCCTGTAACAAAAATGACAAAATTACTAGCACTATGCGCCAAATTCAACAACGTTTAGGATTAATAGACTGCAATGATGAGGTAGAAACTTGTATAAAACAGTATGTTCGGCTTTTGAGTACAAAATTTGCGAAAAAGTGGAAAGTCGCTTCCCGCAACCGACAACAATTTTTGAAGCGGTACCATACTTGGCTAAATTCTGATGCTACTCTTCCAGAAGTACTCCAAAATGCAATAAGAACCAAACAAACTATTAATCAGCCTCAGTGTAGTCGAGGACGACCTCAGAGAGTTTTTACTGGAGCCTCCAAAAAAACTAAGAGGCGCCGTGTTTCTGATTTATTATCCTCAAGGAGTCCAGAAGAACTGGTTTTCGCGGCAGAACAAACAGGTAGATTAAACATTTCAAATTCAAACGTTGTGTTGCCAGATGAAGAAGCTTTAAGTTTATTTTTGGATTTGAATCTTACCAAGGATAAATATAATATTTTAAGATCCGTTATTAATAAATATCATAAAGATTTCGTACCAAGTTATTATAAGTTACAGTCAGTAAAAAAAACGTATCTCATTGAGCCTGATATAGTGTCTGAATCTAGAGTTGAACTAAATTTGCAAAATTTACTGAACAAGACTGTGGATAGTATTGTAAAGACAAGTAGAGATGAATTATCCTCAAACTTGACATTGGAGTGTAAATGGGGAATGGACGGCAGTTCAGGACATAGTCGTTATAAGCAAGTATTTCAAAGAGAAGAACATGGGACCGACGAATTTCTATTTCTTATAGCTTTAGTGCCCTTGAGGCTTATTGACAAAGAAAATCGCAAAACCTATTGGAAAAATCCGCGAACCTCATCAACCCTGTATTGTCGGCCTATAAAATTTCTTTACCACAAAGAAAACGCTCAGTTAGTTAAGTTTGAGGAGGCCAAGATGGTCGAAGCTATTAACCAGTTAGTTCCCTATAAATTAAGTTTAGGAAATTTAGAAATAACAATATCATACCTGTTATTATTTACCATGGTTGACGGCAGCATTTGCAACACCTTGTCAGAAACTAATTCTACGCAAAGATGCTTTATCTGTGGCGCAAGCCCATCAGAAATGAATTCTATGAGGGTTGCTGAAAAACCTTCTAGGGCTGAAAATTACAGGTTTGGTTTGTCAACTCTTTCTCGGGGTTCAGATAAAGCTACTCGTGAGGCACGTAAGCATCAAATTCAAAAAGATTTCGAGCAAAAATGGGATTAATAGTTGACAAATCAAAACAATCTTTTGGAAACACGAACGACGGAAACACTGCGAGAAGGTTTTTCAACAATCCTCATCAAAGTGCTGCAATTACTGGCTTGGATTTAAATTTGATTTTAAAATTTTCTTTATTAACAAGAATTTTGGCTACTGGTAAGCAAATAAATGTAAATAACTTCAAGGACTTATGTGCTGAAACGTTTGACTTGTATATAAAATTATATCCATGGTATTATATGCCAAGTAGTATACACAAATTGCTGCTTTATGGACCTGAGATTATATCTTCATTTCATTTGCCGATAGGTCAATTGTCTGAAGAAGCACTCGAATCCAGGCATAAAGAAATAAGGTACAATCGATTGCATCATTGCAGAAAAAGTTCACGCGTCAAGGCAAACCAGGACCTAATGAATGTACTAATTATTACTTCTGATCCACATTTAGCTGCTATACGAAAAACTTCGACTAAAAAATCCATTCCAATTGAGCAGGATATGATTAAATACATTATAACAGATGCGGATGATTCAATTGATTCGAGTCTACCTAACTTATTGCCTGGTTCAAGTGCATCTTCTGAACTAGAAGAGGAAATCGAAGAAATAATCTCCGAGTTTAGGTAAATTATTGTATTTGTATTTTTTACTATAGTCTCTTTTAATACGTTTTTTTTTATTAGTTAGATAATAATGCAATATTATTCTTGATTCATGTAGTTCTAGAATACTAGTTCGATTAAAGTGTTTTTTTAGTTCAAGTTTCTAGTTATCCTAAAATTATGTTAAGTTATTTGAAAGTCACTAAAACACCCTGTTAAAATTTTCTTATAATCTATAAACATTTCTTCCTCTTATGGCGTCTCATTTTGGTACCAAATTTGAAATTAGTCGTGTAAGTACTTGTTGCCTATCATAATCATAAAATATTGCTTACGAACACGCACATCATACAAACACGCACGCACACACGCGCACCCACGGGACTTTTTTCCAAATTTTTGTTTGCTGCATGATCCAAAATGTCGACAAAAAAGGAAGTGTTAGATTTTTTGATGTAACTCAGCATTCCTTATTTCTATATGGAAAAGCAAAAATTATAGCTTTACCTTCATGTATAATATCTTTCAGGACAAAATATCTTTATTTTACTTTCTTCTACATGTCTTTAAGGTCTGGCACCAATTTTGAAACACCCTGCATAGAAAACGGATTTTTGGCCGATTTATCATATAACTCGTCCTAGTGTGCGGTGTAAGGCGCAGAAGAGTTACCCGAGGGACAGTTCACAGGACTCTGAAAATTCATAAATTTAGGCCTTTTCGTATCCTTCCACTTCAGCACCTAACACCGGCACAAAAAGAACTTCGCTTCCAATTTGTTTCTCAAATGGTAATTCGGCAAGAAAACGAAGACCCTGATTTATTCAAAAATATTGTGTGGACCGACGAAGCTACTTTCACAACATCGGGAGTATTCAACAGACATAATAGTCACCACTGGGCCGTTGAAAATCCAAAAAAGTTCCAGACTATTAAATTTCAAGGGAGGAATTCTATTCATGTTTGGTGTGGGATAAAAAACAATAAAATTTTGGGACCAATATTTTTTAACGGGACTTTAAATGGGCACAGATATTATGAGTTTTTAGAAAACGAAATTGAAAATTTTTTGGAAGACTTACCATTGGCAGAATATCAGAATTTAATTTGGCAACATGATGGGGCGCCTCCTCATGCCGTGCATGATGTGGTTCAATTTTTAAATCGGCGCCATAACGAATGGATAGGGCGAAATGGAACATATGCTTGGCCGCCCAATAGCCCCGACCTCTCAGTTTTGGATACATTTCTTTGGGGCCATTTGAAGAACGTCGTATACAGACAACGAAACGAAAATATTCAAGAGATCATGGGAAAAATTGTCGATGAAATAAACCGCCTTAACCAGGAAAATCATATTGTAACAGCAAGTTTAGAAAGGCTACAAAGGGGTTATCGATGTTGTTTCGAGAAAAACGGCGGTCACATTGAAAACTTATGTTATTAGTACTTTTATTTTATTATTTAATAATTATTTTTTATTGAATTTCTTTTTCTATCATGTAAAGTTTTATTTTCCTCAAATAGGTTTTTTATCCTTAGAATTGTATTGATGGATATATTTCTATGAAAATTTGCAATAAATCTTCTTCTTGCTTCTCTTGCATTTTCTTGGCACTTGTAAAATAGCATAACAATCTGTAGTCTCTCGTCCAAAGAGTATTTCATTTCGATCAGAGTCAAATATATATTTTTTAGGTGAAGACTTCGACAATAATTAAAATACTGTCAATTTTTATTGACAAAGCATTCAAACGTCATTTTACCTTGATCACCTATACCAACCTATCGTATATTTTAAACAGGTGAAGCTAAAATTTTAGTTTGTAAAACATTAAAATGTAATATAAACAGCTATCGCAAAATCAAATCTTTTAATCAGAACGGACATAAAAAAAATCACTCTTTCCAAAAATCGTATAAAAAACGATACATTCCATTTAAAAAACACCTGATGCATAGCGTAACTCTTTTGTTTCTGGTTCAAATATTTTTTCGATGACATTTTTGGATTCTACAAGAAAAAATACATCGATTGGCTATTTTGAATTTTTCCAAAATACAAGGAAGGTCGAAAATAGGTCCCTGTTCAGTCCTCGCTGGAAAACCCTGTACATTCGCAACTCTTTAGTTTAGAAAAGTGCGTAAACTCTTTTTTCAACAACTAATTTCTCCATAAATCCAGTTTAAACTCGAATGCCTTCACTGTGTCTAGCAGGTTGTTGATGAGATTTTCTTTTCCTTGTAGTTTGGTGTTCAAGTCATTGAGGTTCAGCGTGATGTCCGTGAGAAATCCAAAGTCGCGCAGCCAGTCGGGGTCACTAAATTGAGGAACTGGTTTCCCTTTGATATGCCTGAAGAATCGTTCTTGAGTTCAAAAACGCGTTTTAAGCATTTTTCCTCTACTCAGCCAAAGAACATCAGAAAAATATGTCACATCACCATACTCGGCATTAATTTCATGTACAAAATTTTGGAATTCTCTGTAGTTGTGGTCGCGTGATTTAATGAAGTTCACAGTTTTTATGACCACTTTCATCACCTCATCAATATTTGTTTGGAAATTTATAAACGACCTATAGGAGGTCAATATTGCCATTTGACTTTGGACTCAGCGATTACAAAGGGGCCTTGAGAGCAAGTAATTCGGGCATCAGTTCTTCTTCAGTCTGTTCTATTTTTTTTAAATATTTTATTATGTTAAGGGAGTTGTCAATGAATTTTTATTATTTTATTTATTTATTTACAAATTATTTTATTTATTTATTTACAAATTAAAAATATTAAAAGTTCGAATTTATTAATACATTGTGGAGTCCCACAAGGATCTATATTAGGAGCTGTTCTTTTCTTAATATACATCAACTGAATATCTAAATTAAACTTTAAGAGTAATATTAAATTGTTTGCTGATGATACTACGATTATATATTTTGATAGAACTACTTTAGAAGTTTAGAAGCAAACAAAATCTGCAATCACATAAATTATCTTTGAATTTTCAAACATCCACCTTTATGTTTGTAAGTAACACCAATAAAAGTCAAAATATCTCTCATTTAAAATTTTTGAATGAGGAAATAAAATATTCTAAAAGTATATAATTGTTTGTTAGGTATATATTTTGAAGAAAATTTAAGCTGGGAAATCCATATTGATTATTTACGAAATAGCGTTTCCCCTATAATTGGTATTTTGTATAAAATAAGGTACAGGGTGATCATTTATAATGTCCCCCCCCCCTCTAACTTTTTTATTTGACGTTTGGTAGAAAAACGTCAAATATAAAAGTTTCACAAAAAACAATAAGCTATTTGCAGCATACATTTTTATATATACAGGGTGTTGCCGAAATCACCCACAGATAAAAGTTATATTTT
>JAUTXW010002953.1:0-51614 GCA_030620095.1 Kuschelorhynchus macadamiae
TTTATCCTGACCTACTCCGTTTTTCTATAAAATACAATTAAGTGGGAATTTTAAGTGACTTTATTTGGAAAACTATACATATTAGTCATAGGTTATGTGATACAAAAGTTGTTTAGAATTGTTAGGAGAGACTAAAAGGGCTATGAAAAGTTTGTTGTTTTCATCTATAAAAATAACAGAGATACCCCGCAAAAGTACCCACAATGGGCAGAACTGTAATATTTATGTATTCTGCTTTTGAATAGTTTATTAATTAATTTTAAAAGGTACTGGTCCAGTTCTAATGCTGCTTTAGCTTTTTTAATAGCTGTAGATATGTGTAAATCGTCTCGTTTCTCCTATGCGAACATATGACGTTCTCTTAACGTAAAAAAACATAAAGAATTTGTTTCCAGTTTAATACACAATCGATTGTATTTAACAAAATAATAATACGTTCAATGTGCTTCAAATTGGTACCCTGACTGTCTATCAAGTGCCCGTATCTCTTAGGATATTTCGACAGCGAATTTCGCAAGTCCTACCATTAACCGGTACTCAAGCTGATATATGTTTGTATATAAAGTCCTGGCGGTGTAATAATTTAAAACATTTCGTGAAGCAATAACAATACAAAGTTAACGAAAACACTTGTTTAAAATTTTCATTTAAATTATTTTGCAGAAAATAAATAGATTACATGACAATTACATTAAATATTATTTTGTCTAAAAGTTGCAAAATTTAGCACTAGATATCCATCATATCCGAACGTAGTTCATATTAAGAATTAAACAAACTCGTATCTACTGAAAGCGCTAACATTAATAACATTGTTCCCTGTTACATATTTTACGTAATTTTGACGTTGATTCACTGCCAAAAGTAGAGATTTATTACATAAATAGTTATTTATACTATAAGGGATGTAAGTAACATTTACCAGTCGAGGACTCCCTGAATTGTATGTTTACAAGAAAATGCTGGATATATTTTTGGATTTTCGGGGATAATACCACGAGTGCTTAAAAATTTCCGATAATTTTTCACGAATGTGTGTTTTCTTATAATTTTGTAGAGAAAACACGCATGAGTGGAAAATTATCTGGTTAATTTTCAAATACAGGGAAACTAAGCTTTATTAACTGAATATTAAATACATACCTATTTCAAGTTCAGAAATTTGAATTTTGTAACAAATTGAACACAAATTGAGTAATAATATACTAATAAAATTATTTGTCTAAATATTGTAAAGTACTTAATATAAATCTAAATATTCAATTTTAATTATTGATTGTATAATAAAAGGTACAGTTCTGATAATTATTAACCACATTGTTGTTTTGCGACCACTGCTTGTACTTGTGCTGGGTGATGCTGCTACAGGGGCTGGATGCACGTGCTGTTGAGGTGGTTCTTTTCCAGGTTCCCTCATTTTTTCAATATTTTTTTTATGGTAATCTGGATCCATTTGCAAATAACTTGATAGGGATTTCGCATTTGAATGACCTGTAATTTTTATCAAGTTTTGCTCCGACGCACTCCGCTTTTGGCCAGCTTGGACACGGCAGTAGCTCTGAGGGAATGGTTGGTAATTTTTTTGTAGTATTGAGGCCTGATTTCTGTGCTTGTTTTTTTGTCAATTGAAATCTCGTTTTCTCCTACTGGGCTGTTTTTCTACCATATTCCGGAAATTTTCCAATGGGGGTTTGGCGTCAAAAATAGTCGAGTGTTGGAGATTTATCTTGTAAATTTTTATAAATCCTTACTGGGCAAAAGCTGGGACTCCTCTCGTTTCTCACCAACCACTTCGAATCGTCGAGTTTTCGGCCACCACCTTGACATGTTTTAGAAAAAACAGGGTTGTATTGAATTCTACCTGTTTTTCCTCCGAAGTTTTCAGTTTCTTCTTTGAAAAAAGTTGTTTCGGCTCTTGCACCTTCTCCTCCTGTCCAGGCTAATTCATAGGACAACAGAAAAAAAAAACTTCTTTTGTAAACCCTCTGGAGTTGATTCATCACAAGCTTCGATTAGATTTTTTAATTCATTGTATGTTAAAAAAATGGTCGATTCTCTGCATTTGCCTTCAATACCTTGTCTCCTTTTGGCATTTTTTGCGTCTCGGGCCGATTTGAATTCGATCTGCTCGAAGGGATTTATTTTAATTTTGTATTCATTGAAATACCTTTCCATCAATAATTTCGTCGCCACATTCCAAATAATTTTTACCGTGCCTTCTTTATATTCCTCCCCGTTCATTTTTCGCATATTGTAGGCCCAGCTTTTCAAAATCATTGCTAGTTGGGATACTGGAGTATCTTGGTCAAACGTATAGTTTTTTTCATCGCAGAATGATATAAACTGTCTCTAGATGCTCTTCTTGGATTTAACGGTGTTTCTTGGTTCGCTTCCAATTATATATTTTCATCAATTTCCTTTTCTTGAACTAGCCCAAAGCGATTATTCATATTGACAACTTTTCAAAAATGTTTAAAAGATACTTAAAAAAAATCAGTTTCTAGGGTCTCTAGCGTCTCTCAAAAGCAGGTTTCATATTGTCAAGATTTCATTTTTTGGTTAGGTATGTAACCACACCTAACCAGGTAAGTGGAAACACCATGTTTCCTAGACGACGTGCTATTTCCGCTATAATTTTTCGAAAACACCACCAGTCTTACGGCAAAATTTGTACATGAGTGGAATATTCGTTACCATTACATTCGATAGCATTCTCATTACATTCTGAAGGCAGACGTGATCCGTTGCCAGAGCAACATAAGCAGTTTTTATTTTATCAACAACGTCAAGTTGACAATTCGTAGCGAAAAGTTTGAAAAAGTCGAATTGTTTGATTTTGTGTGGACAAAATGGATGTTTCAGACATAGAAGAATCATCGAATATTGCTTGTTTATCTCTACTACCGGAAAAGTCGAAAAAAAGGTATGAAGCAGCATATAAATCCTTTAAGAATTGGTGCTAAAGCAAGACGGCTACTGCAGTCTCAGAAAACTTGTTTTTGGAGTATTTCCAGGGAAAAAGTGCTATATTGAAGTCCCCATCCAGTTTATGGCGTGAGTATTCGATGTTGAAGTCTACCCTTTCTATACAGGAAAATATAGATATTTCTAAGCATCCAAAACTTCGAGCTTTTTTGAAAAGAAAAAATGATGGTTATGTTTGGGTGTTTAACAAGGAAGATGTGAATAAGTTCACGCTCGAAGCCCCCGGTGATGTATACTTATTGATGAAGGTCGTAATGTTAATGGGAGTTGCTGGAGCGTGCCGTTCTAATGAACTCTGTGAAATGAAAATGGACAATGTTAAAATAAGTTAAGAAGTCATAATTGTGACCGTTCCTAACTCCAAAAATAGAATGTCACGTACATTTACAGTGACAAAAAGTGACGACACTCAGCTTTGTCATTTCAAAATAATTCAAAAGTACATTGATACAAGATCCCACATGACGACTATTAATCCGCACGTCTTTATGCGATATCAAAATGGAAAGTGCTTAAACCAGCCCGTCGGGAAAAATACGTTTTCGTCAATTCCAAGTAAAAGTGCGAAATTTCTAAAGTTTGAGAACTTCAAAATGTATACTGGACACTCTTTTAGAAGTACGTCGGCAACTTTATTAGGAAATACTGGAGTTGATGTATTGGCTATCAAGCGACATGGTGGATGGAAATCCGCTACTATTGCGGAAAGTTACGTAGCTGAGAGCCTCAATAATAAAAAGGAAGTAGCGAATAAAATTTTATACAATAAGACCCAGCCAGAAGTCTCTTGCAGTGCTTCAACAGTGACAGAAACAGTGGTTAGAAATAAAGGATCTGTGGAGTCAGAAAATGTCATACACATCGAGAAGAAACGAGAAAACGTGTTTCGAAATTTGGTTAATAATTTTTTGTAATATGTTGATGAAATCGAAAATTAAAGCTACTTATAACAATTTTAGATTATTATTTCCCTAGGGATGTAAGTTGACTTACATCCTGTCGTTAAGGGCAACCAATACCTTGTTGAGTAACTTTCACTTACGTCTGTCAAAGCAGTGTCAAAATAGGTTGCTTACAATACAGGGAGGGGGAAAAAGTAATTTTTTTAAACTGTGAAATGGTACGATTAAGTGAAGGAGAACGCATAGAAATATTAATGATGATTGGCTATGGAGATAGAATGCGTACCCAAAATTTACCTTTTGATCTCGATCTGATAGATATCATTTAAACCATGTTTCCAGCTTTTCTATTATATTTTATTTTATATATAAAATATATGATTATATTTTATATTGATAAAATATATATTATATAGACATTTTGAGCTGAGAAATGCATTAAATACATTCATATTGACGAGGGGTTAATATGAGATTTATCCATATAGATTTTTTTTAGGTAAAATTTGGACGGAGAGATTTTTTTTGGAAAAAACATTGAAAATACATAACTATATGGGTATTTTGAGCTGTGAAATGCATTAAACACATTAATATTGACGAGGGGTTAATATTTTCCAGGGTACGATTACATTTTCATTTTGAAAATTTTTTTTACACATTTTCCATCGAGATAACTCCACTCCAGGATAACGCGATTTAAAACGATTATTTCTTAATAAAATAACGCAAATCTCACCCCGCTATTTATCTCAGTTTTAGATATATGAATTTTTTCCTCGAACCTCTGCGGGGTGCATTCGCCATTTTGCACTAAAGTTTTCAATATTCTAAAATAATTTCTAACGATCATAAGGATTTGATCTCATCAGTGAGAGATTCATTTTTTCTGAATTGATTGGCAAAAACCGTATTTGGCTATCTCTAAAGGGAAAAAAGTTATACGCTTTTCAGCAAAACCTTACAACATCGCGAATTTTCCGATTTTCCGAGAGCCGTAAAAGTTCAACCGTACATCTCAGGACAAAATAAATGGTTTTTTCGTTTTTTATGGCATCAAATTAGTATATAAATGAAGTTTTAACAAAATCGATTTCCCAAAAAAAAGTTCGAAAATTCTGAAGGATTTTTTTTAGATAAAATTTTGACGAAGAAATTTTTTTGGGAAAAGGCATTTAAAATATATGATTATATAGGTGTTTTGAGTTGAGAAATGCATTGAACATATTAATATTGACGAGGGATTAATATTTTTCAAGATACGACTAAATTTTCAGTTTGTAATTTTTTTTCCACATTTCCCATCACGTTAGCTCTACTTTAGGACAACACGTTTTAAAACGATTATTTCTTAATAGAACTACGTAAACCGCATCTCGCTATCTATCTTAGTTTTCGATATATGATTTTTTGCCGAACCTCTGCAATGGCGCTTGTGCCATTTTTTCACTAAAATCGTCGATATTTTAAAAATACTTCTAACAATCATAAATATTTGAAATTTTCACCAGTGGTAGATTCATTTTCTCTGAAGTGAATGGCGTAAACTGTATTTGGCTATCTCTGAAGGGAAAAAGATTATACGCTTTGCCGCGAGACCTTACAAAATCGCGAATTTTCCGATTTTCCGAGAGCCGTAAAAGTTCAACCGTACATCCTAGTGCAAAATAAATGTTTTTTTCGTTATTTATGGCATCAAATTAGTATATAAACAAAGTTTTAACAAAATCGATTTCCCAAAAAAAAGTTCGAAAATTTTGAATGTATATGTATGGAATTTTTTTAGGTAAAATTTTGCCGGAGAAATTTTTTTTGGAATATGCATTAAAAATATATGCTTATGTAGGTATTTTGAGCCGAGAAACGTATTAAACACGTTAATATTGACGAAGGGTTAATATTTTTCAAGATACGAGTAAATTTTCAGTTTGAAATTTTTTTTTGCACAGTTCCCATCAAGACAGCTCCTTTCCAGGATAACACGTTTTAGAGTAATTATATTTTAATAGAATAACGTAAACCGCACCCCGGTATCTATCTTAGTTTTCAGTATATGATTTTTTTCCCGAACCTCTGCAATGGCGCATGTGCCATTTTTTCACTAAAATCGTCGATGTTTTAAAAATACTTCTAACAATCATAAAGATTTGAAATTTTCACCAGTGATAGACTAATTTTTTCTAAATTGAATGGCGTAAACTGTATTTGGCTATCTCCGAAGAAAAAAAAATTATACGCTTTGCCGCGAGACCTTACAAAATCGCGAATTTCAACCGTACATCCTAGGGCAAAATAAATATTTTTTTTTCGTTTTTTATGGCATCAAATTAGTATATAAACAAAGTTTTAACAAAATCGATTTCCCAAAAAAAAGTTCGAAAATTTTGAATGTAATGTATGGAATTTTTTTAGGTAAAATTTTGACGGAGAAATTTTTTTGGAAAATGCATTAAAAATATATGCCTATGTGGGTATTTTGAGCTGAGAAACGCATTAAACACGTTAATATTGACGAGGGGTTAATATTTTTCAAGATACGACTAAATTTTCAGTTTGAATTTTTTTTTCCACAGTTCCCATCGAGACAGCTCCTCTCCAGGATAACACGTTTTAGAGTGATTATATTTCAATAGAATAACGTAAACCGTACCCCGCTATCTATCTTAGTTTTCGATATATGATTTTTT
Source organism: Kuschelorhynchus macadamiae (assembly GCA_030620095.1). Lineage (NCBI taxonomy): Eukaryota > Metazoa > Arthropoda > Insecta > Coleoptera > Curculionidae > Kuschelorhynchus > Kuschelorhynchus macadamiae. The sequence goes on from JAUTXW010002953.1 coordinate 6,575, forward strand.
CCCCAAACCTCTGAAATGGCGCATGCGCCATTTTTTCACTAAATTCGTCGATAGATTAATTCTTTCTGAATTGAATAGCGCAAACCGTATTTGGCTATCTCTGAAGGGAAAAAAATTATACGCTTTGCCGCGAGACCTTACAAAATCGCGAATTTTCCGATTTTCCGAGAGCCGTAAAAGTTCAACCGTACATCTTAGAGCAAAATAAACGTTTTTTTCGTTTTTTATGGCATCAAATTAGTATTTAAACAAAGTTTTAACAAAATCGATATCCCAAAAAAAAAATTTGAATGTATATGTATGAATTTTATTTTAAATTTTCACTTTGAAATTGTTTTTTCCCATTTCCAATCGAAATAACTCCAGGGTATAATGGATTTCCATCAAGTTTCGGCTAATTCGATTGAAAACATAGATAGAATTTATTCAGCAGACAAGACTAATACAGGAAGAACTAATATTACAAATCACAATTAACGAAAGGCTAATTACACATATAAACGTCTTAATATTAATATGATGAATTTAATACAAATTTAAAATAATTTCATTACCTTTTTCCATCGCTAGTCTTACGAACAGCTGGTCTGAAACTACTTTTTGGACAAAAACCTAGAAGATCACTTATATCTTTTGACTGATGTAATCAAATGCCTTAGATAAATCGCAAAGAATTGCAGCAGTTGAGTTTTTATCATTAAGTTTTATATACAGTGACCCCAGAAATGAAAAAATGGCATCATTGGTACTTTTATGATTTTCAAGCTCAAACTGTAATGTGCTTAACAAACATAGTATGCTTCCTTAAGAATATTAGCTTGTGTTTTTTTACCAATTTTTCCGCTATTTTAGCCAAGGTCGTCAGCAGGGCGACCGGTTGATAGTTTGCTGGGCAATCCCTTATGAATCAAGATCACTACATCCTTTTTTTAAAGAAGAAGGAAATTGTCCTGTTCAAAAAGAACAGTTGGCAGTTTTTTAAATATTTTTATTGATGGGATAACATCCATACTGAAGCACTTGACTTTTTTATGTCAGATATTACTTCTTTAATTTCGTTTATGTATGTAGGCACCATAAAAAACGATTCAAAAACGTTTTGCTTGATTTAAATATACTCTAAAATCTGCATTATCTGGAATTTTACTCGACATGCAATAAAACTCATTGAGTTCATTGGCTGATAGATTAGAATCGTAAAAACTAAAAGGCCTATGATAATTTTGTTAACAGCATCATTAATTTTACGAAAAAGTAGCACCTGTTGCGAAAACCTTAATAAGCCAGTAAAACTATATTAGGAAACCTTAAACTATTCAATAAAATTATTTTATTATAATTTTCCATCATCTATCTCCCTTATTACTGAAGATTGAGTTTTCGAAACACTGTGCTACTTTTTTGTGAAACCAAAGAAGCCACACTTCGTTTTTGAGATACAGGGTGAAATTAAAAATTTGCGTTTTTAGGTACCCCTCGTATCTCGATGTCCTGGCAACTTACCGAAAAGGTGAAAACCAACTTCGATAGAGTTTTTTGCGTAGAATCCAGTGGCGTAGTCTGTTTTTGGTTAGCTACTATCGTTCTCGAGGTATAGACTAAAGTTGGGTTTTTTTAAATGGGATATCCTGTATATTTTTTAATATTTGGTTTCCCCTCATTTTTAGCTTCTCAAAAATATATAACACTTGATATTTATTTCAATCCGGTGTCGAAAATTAAGTCAATTTAAAGAAATTTTAATCTGTTTTTCTAGTAGGCCATGAAAATTTTGTGTTAATTTTCTAAATCTGAATTATCTGCACCAAAGTTTTTTATAGTATAATTATTAAACAATAAATCAGTTAACAAAGATTCATGCTATTTAATTTTTACGCTAGGGAAACACACAAACATCTAAGAAATCTACTAAAAACACTACTATAAACTAAAAATATATACATATGACGATAATTTAATTATTTTTCTAATGTTGACAATAGAATTGTATTCTGTCAAATACTTACTATTGACTAAATTAGAAAAAAAAGGCTATGCAGGGTGTAGAAATTACAGATACTGTTCGAACTGTTTCCCATTATACTTTATACACATATCACACATCTTTCTTATTCTACTTAGTGCGTTAAGCATAATCATTTGGCGAGCTTGTAAGTAACTAAAGGCTCCTATTGTGTCTTTTTATAGATCTTCGATCGTGTGGTGTTGCCTTTGGTAGATGATGCCTTTAAGATATCCCCATAAAAAAAGTCTAGGACCGACAAATCTGGCGACCTAGGCGGACATCTTACAGCCCCCATTTGTACCAATACCTTCTAAAAAGCTACTAACAGTTTGTGCATTATGAGCCGGGGCACCATCTTGTTGAAGAAAAATACTTTGTAATTGTGCCAAAGGAATATTATCTAATAAATCAGGAAGAGTATTTTCCAGTATCTCTAGGTACCGGTTTCCAGTAAGACTACCGTTATAAATGACATACCTTATTTTTGTGCCAAGGATAAAGCAGGACACGCTAAATCCAAACCTGCCTTGTTATTCGCGTGGAAATATAACGTGTTCATTTTCTTTGGACCAGTATCTATTATTGTGTCGATTTAGAATACCTGCACTTGAGATATATGCCTCGTCAGACCATATAACTCTTCTTTCGAAATTTATTTCGGTATTAGTCGTATGAATGTACCAATTGCAGAAATCTATGCGACGTTGTGCATCTCCCTAGTGTAAATGGTGCACTAACTTATATTTATATGGCTTCAAATTGTATTTTTTTAGAATAGTCTGCACTGTTGACTTAGGTACTCCCACTTCATCATCGACTTTTTGACAGGAAGTTGACGGATTGATTGCAACGGCAGCTAAAACATTAATCTCTTCAGTTTCCCGATTTTTTTTGTAATATGATTTCGGTCGCGGTACTTCGAATGATCCGTGATTGATCAGATTTAGTTTTATTCTTGAAAATGTTCTCTTATCGGGCTGTCTTCGTTCTGGGTATCTATAGGGAATAAATGCTTATTTACAGATATATAGAGTATAGAACGACATATTCAAAATAAATTAAATTGAATTATTTTATTATACAGGGCAATGTAAAAGATGTTTTTTCGTATCACTTATCAACAAAACTGCTATTCTACTTTTCAAATATTTTAATTATAATTAATTTTATTGGAAATTTAGTGACATCGTATCTTTCATGCTACAGACTTGCTGCAATAATATGCTTTTTTATTACAAGCAAATTTTGGACACAATTGTAACCTATTAGGAACGATAGGCATAATTTGAAATATTGATATTATTATTCTGAAAAAAAGTCACCAAACTAAAGTTTTATTATTATCTACACTTTTGTTTTTCAAAAATACTGAGAGTTCTTCTACATCGGCTGTCACTAGTTCCGAAAAGCCCTGGTTTAAGAAGCAAAGTTATTTTGTTTACTTAGTGTTACTCCTGTCACTTACCGGATTAGATAGATCTCTGACGCTTCATCCGGATTTTCCTGGCACTGTATAAAACAAACAAGCATGTCATATTTCTCAAAATTTTTGAAATTCGCAGCCATTTGATATTTAATAAATGGACAAAGGCAATATTTGATTAAAATTTAAATTTAACAAATGACAAACGGCCTTTTGTTTAAACATGGCCGCCTTATTTTATTGAAAATAAATTAAATAGTTGTGCAATAGTCTTGAACAAAGGCATGCGCAGTTTGACAAAAGGTACAAATGTCTTGCCACTGCGCATGCTTTTGAATTGCAAGAAAGAACATTACAAATGTATTAAATTTTCAAACAACAGAATTGCCAACATTACAAATGTATTAAATCTAACGTCATTTGTTGTAAATAAAATATTTTTAGTGTATAATAGGTATATATTTTTTTATTAGGTTTCCTAAGTATTTGTGTTAGTTGTGTTATCCAGGGTCAATACTAAATAGTAGATATTAATTAATTAAATTATCGTCATATGTATACATTTTTAGTTTATAATATATGTTTTTAGTAGATTTCTTAGATGTTTGTGTAAAAATTAAATAGTATGAATCTTTGTTTATTGATTTATTGTTTAATTATGATATTATAACAAACTTTACTACAGATAATTCAGATTTAGAAAATTAACACACAATTTTCATGTCCTACTGGAAAAACAGATTAAAATTTCTCTAAATTGACTTTATTGTCGGTATCGGATTGAAATAAATATCAAGTGTTATATATTTTTGAGAAGCTAAAAATGAGCGGAATCCAAATATTAAAAAATATACAGGGTATTCCATTTAAAAAGAACCCAACTTTAGTCTATATCACTGACTACTCCACTGTATTATACGCAAAAAACTCTATCGAAGTTAGTTTTCACCTTTTCGGTAAGTTGGCAGGCCATCGAGATGGAGAGGTACATTTAATAATAATATAAAGGTATAATAATTCGCATACAGCCCTTTTTGTGTATCTTAATATATAAATATAAATACCTATCAAATAAATCCTTATTTGATTGACATTATTATCCAAAAACTTCCCACGGACGCACGTTGGAAAACAGACAAAAATCTTAAGAAATATTTGGGTGTAGAAAGTGCAAACAACAAAATACGGGCAATTAAATCTGTAAAAAATTAAGCAAGGCGCATTTAACATCGTATGATGGCTCAACCTGGACAATGTGTGTTCATGACACAGAAAATGATATGAACATTTAGTAATGAAGTAATAATTATGGAAGAGACACCGACGCGCACCACTTCTGGTACGAATTGTGCAAAAGTACGTAAGCCAAGAATGCATATTTGCCTGAATTAATTATCACTAAGATTGTGTATGGGCCCAATTTTAACGACATTATTGTTTGCCGATGGTTATATAATGTATTATAAAATACGAAAATTTATTGACACTAGACTGGTATATAGTCTTGTAATTGTCTTGGCTGTTTTTCAGTAGGCCTTAAAGATGTTTTAATTGGTTTATTTATATTTAGTAAAGGGTATCCCGTTTTCGTTGTTTTTTATGGGACATCTCTCTTATTAGAGAACAGGGGTGTGCGGTGAATCTTTAAGAAAGGGAAGCAATTTTTAGAAACTTACCTGTTTGTAATAATTCGATTTCTCGATCATTTTTTGCAAATTCGTCAATGACGTCATCATAAAAACGTCGATGACCGAACTTGTGGCAGATATTGTCAACACTAACTCACACAATTTCGACACGGTGTAGGCATCTTCCAGCTCCTTGTCTTTTAAAAATTGCATTAGTTTCTTAGCGTTTTTTTTTTTGCGCTAATGTCATCAGTTTCGTAAATCGCTTTTAGTTCAGATCGCAGTAACACTCGGTCGAAGAACTGGCCATAATGAAGAAGAAGAGATTTAAACGCATCTTCTGGAAAAGTTTTTCCTTTAAATGCATCAAAATTGCAGAGCTCGAGGAATTTAAAATCATTTAAACCGTTAAATCTATAATTTATTTGTTGCCGAATTTAATCGATTATTTTATAAAAGAGGCGTGAGTATGATGTTTGAACATCTGCCACCTTGTCTGTTCGAAGACGCTCGGCTTGTGGCTCTACATTTAACGTCATCGTTTTCTCCCAAAGTAGGTCAAAGTCATCTATTTTTTGGCTTAACATGAACTTAAAATCATCCACTTCTTTTAGGCAAAGAGCAATATCATTTGTTTTAGTTGTGTTAAAATCATTGTCTGAGAACGGAAATATTTCTGAAAATATGTTCAACAAATAATTAAAATTAAAATCTCGTTTCAAACAGTCCAAAACCCTCCTCGAATTATTTATTGCTTCTGAATCCCACGTTTCATTATTTTCTATTATATTCTCAAATAGTTCAATCAGTGATTGACGATTTTCAGATACTGTTAACACAAGTCTTCCATTATAGTTCGTCCTAGTTGGAGCTACTTTGGGCAATCGTTTGTGGACAATGGAGTCCAAAGCTTGTGTACGTTTTGTTGACTTGGAAAAAAAGCAGCCATGCCACTTAAAGTAACTAGAAATACTTTATACTCTTTAATGTGATTGATGGACTGGGATAAAACTAAATTTAATTTATGAGCAAAACAATGGACAAACACAGCACTTGGGAAAGTTTCTCGAACTTTAGCTTGCAGATCCCCTAATTGTCCTGCCATCACTGCAGCTCCATCATAGCTTTGAGCAACTAATTTTTAGCGTAGCGTATTACTATAGATAATTGGCTAAAATTAGTGATATCAGTTGTTTCGTCCAGAACAATAGCAATGAACCGCGCCTCGCCAATCTCCTGCTTAATTCTTTTTAGAATAATGGTTGCAACAGCGGAAATTAAATCATTCTGGATTCCACTCGACGTTCCGCGAAAAACGCTAGATTGCTCTAAATGATTTTTAAGCAATCATCATATTTAGCCATTAAACTAAGTAAATCTTGAAAATTTCTTCTATTTGAAGAAACCCTTGTTTCGTCATGACCTCTAAATCCCAATTCGTGCTGTCCGAGAAGACAAACAACATCGATAAGTCTTCTTAATATTTGCCTATTTATATCGACTAGTTCATTGTGTTGGCGGTGACTAATTTCCAACTGTTTATTAAGGGCGTGTTCAATTCTGGTTTTGCCGAAGACTTTTTCTTTTATGACGGCCTGCAAATGCGCTTTGGACATAATGTGTCTTTTTACAGCTCTATGGAAATTGTTCAAATCGGAAAAACCAGTTTTATTCCAGAGACCTTTTTCATTTTCAAAAAGTAAACATGGCCAACAAAATAATTTACTTATACTAATACATTTCATTTTTGTGGTTAAATTTTCCATAGGCGGTTTTGCCCTTCCTTTGGAAATTATTTCAAGCTTATTAGCGAAGTTTAATGTTGATAATTTCTTTATTATTAAGACACACACCACACATTTACCCACACTCTTCTTACTAAATTCTCCAACATTTTCAACGTTATTACCGACAGCCGAAGTTGACGGTATTTGCATATCCACGTCCTCATTATTGTCTTCCATATCGCACCAAGCACGACGCGGCGTACGTATCACACAACACATGGATAGCCGTTCAAACAAAGAGCCTACTCCAACGATAGCTTTCGCCCCTACTTAAAGCACGCGACTGAAATGCAAAAATTGCAAATAGCCGGTGGAAAGTTTAATAACCTCTAGCTCGACTCACAGGAAATCAAGCATACAGGACTTGGCTGCAGAGAAGCTAATGGCCCGCATAGGTTCTATTCTATTTTCTATTGATCGCTCGGTCGGAGTCAAGGCCGCATTTATTATGGGCTTGATAATTAAGATAATATTTTACCATTTTTAATATAAACGAAATTAATGGTTTCCTATTTCAAAAATTACATTTTAGAAGATGTTTTGTAATTTTTTTGGGGAAGCACTGCTTCCCCTGCTTCCATGGACAAGACGCCCTTGTTAGAGAAGATAGAGGGTTTGGGTTTCCGCGACATGGTGCTACTTTTTTATGAAACGAAAGATGACCCAAACAAAATTTTCATAGCCCCCTTCGTTTTTAAGATACAGTGTGAAATTGAAAACAGTATTTCACGTTGAATCTAGTGACATTATCAGATTGTTTATGTGAGCTGTTGTTTTTGAGATATGACACAAACTTATAATTTTTTAAATGGGGCACCCCGTATATTTTTATTTTATATTGTTCAGTTCACCATAAGCTTCTCGAAAATATATAGTAGTATATACTTTTTTATTCGAATCGTCCAGTAATTTGCATTTTTTTAGAGATAGACTCAGTTTTTGGTAGTAGGCTGGGATTGCCTAAACAAAACAAAAGAAAATTGTTGTCATGTTAAATAAATTACTTGTCAAAAACCTCTGGTTCGTTTTGAAGCTAGATTAGATTAGATAACCGAATAAGTATATTAAATTTTATATATTGAGTATTTAGCCCACAGAGTATTTGGTCTAAATTCCTTGCTTAATTCAAGAAAATATGCTAATAGTACATCTTCTTTAATCATTTTCACACCTTTTCCTTTGTTATTTTTATAAGAACTACAAGAGTCAATCAGTGCTAAATTTAAACAGTGGGCGTAATAGTGAACGTACAATATTTCAGGATTATTTTGTTTACATCTAGATTGAACGCCTGATATTTTTCCAGCCATTGAAGAAGTTCCATCAAAACAGACGGATATAAGCTGTGATCAATTTAATTTTAACGATTCAACAACTTCGTTTAGCATTCTTTAACCATTTTTACACCCTCTCCTTTGTTATTTTTATGAGAACTACAAGAGTCAATCAGTGTTAAATTTAAAGACTGGGCGTAACAGGGAACGTACAATACTCAGAACTGTCTTTTGTTTCATTATGACCTCGGAAAGCTCTTCCACCCTTTGATAAACACACGGTTATATCAATTAGCCTTTTCATTATACCACGGTTTTGTAGACATTTATTGTTGGAAAAGAAAAATTTAATTTTTGTTTGGAACATTAGGGTGGGTCCTGGCCCACTCGACCCACCCCGTGAGCACGCCTATGCCTGGCTTATTGTTTATTTTGTTTCTTGAAGTATGAACATTCTTAAGACGTCTTACATTTTAGTGTATGTGATAAAAATTACGCGTTTCTTTTATAACTATATAATTATTTAAAAAGCTACGTATGTTATTTGTGAATAGGATTATTTACGTTTCCCACGCTTCTCAGTGTGTGAAAGCTTCCTTCAAAAACAAAAGTACCTCGTATAAATTAGACTGGTATATACATCTAAAAAAAAAACGTAAATTACTATAAAAACCTACGTAATGTCTAAAGCAGTGGATTTGAACGTACGTAATTTCGCAATCTGTCTGATTTCAGTCATGAAGATCATTAGATCAATCGCGATTCGCGAACGACTTCTTCAATTTCTAAATAAATGAGTCATAACGAATTAACGCGGTTGCAATTACACACTGGATTTGTGTTAATACTTAACTTATATAGGCACGTATAGCAATGTAATATTGTACAGGGTTGTCCAACGAAGGGTAAACACTTTTATAATTTCTTTATTTTACAAGATATTGAAAAATGGTAAAAACAAAAGTTGTAGGGATTTTAGAGAGGAATAAGGATAATTTATGATAAAAACAATTGAACATCAAATAAAAAAATTACGCGAAAAAATTATGGTTATTTTGCTTATTTTAAATGGAACACCCTGTATATTATTGCATTTTTGGATTCTCCCGAAAATTCTAAACACTTTTTATATAAGATATTACACCTTTAAACCTAATAGTTTCGGAGCTATGAACAGTTGAAAATCAGTATTTTGGCTAATTTGCATTATTGTAAAACCTATCTAATGAAATAGGTACCATGAGTATACGAAAGTTGGTACTTCAGCTTGTACCATAGTAAGCACCACTATTAATTAAAGTGGCCAAGAGGCCGATTTTTACTTGTTTTTAGCTTAAAAACATATGAATTTAGGAATAACGAAGTGGCAACATATCTGCAATAACTAAACGAGTAGATATTAAATAACGACGGAACAATATTTATTATAAACAAAATATATGTTTCAAAAAAAAAACTCGTGGCTGATTTTCCTCATTAAAAAAAGGCTTGTTAACAACTCTCTTCTTATAATCCGCATTCCCGGACTCGCTGCAGAATCTAACTTTTAATTTCTTTAACGTGTTTAAACTTGGTTATCGTCTATCGAGATACCTGTGCAAATACTGTCGTTTGGTTGCCGGGCAACAAGTTAATCAAAGATTTGTCAAACTTTCGGTAGTTTACTTTTTAAAGAATATTATTTTAGTGAAGTTGTTAGTTGTTAAAGATGAACAGAAACGTCACACGTTATTCCAAAGCCGAAATGATAGATTTGTTAAATATATTGGCGAGGAATGGTTATCAGTTAAGACCGTCCAAACGAGAGTATCTGGACAGATATCCCGATAGACGACAACCAAGTTTAGGAACATTAAAAAAATTAGGAGTTAGATTCCGCGAGACCGGAAACGTGGATTGTAAGAAGAGAGTCGTTGTTAACAAGCCTGTTCTCAATGAGGAAAATCAACTAAGAGTTCTGCTTTCCATTTATGAAAATCCAATTCAAAGTACCAATTCTCGGAGTGAAGCACTTGGTATGTCTTACACATCTGTGAAGAGAATTTTACAAAATCACAAAGTCCATCCCTATCGTATTTCATATCACCAAAAGTTACTACCTGGAGATATAGAAAAAAGAGTAGATTTTTGTTCTTGGGCTATAGAGAAAACTTACCAAAACCCTGACTTTTTTAGAAATGTGTTATTCACAGATGAGTCTACGTTTAGGAGTGACCGTACTATGAACCGACATAATATAAGGTACTACAGTCAACAAAATCCTAATTGGAGAGGGGAAATTATGAAACAAGGAAGATGGTCCGTGAACGTGTGGGGTGGCATTGTAAACGATTATGTTATTGGACCATATTTTTTCCAGGGTAATTTAACTGGTAACATATATTTAAACTTTTTAAGGGAGTCACTGCCGATTTTATTAGAAAATGTGAACACTCAAGTTAGAAACAATATGTGGTTTCAACATGATGGGGTCCCACCGCATGGCACACGTGATGTCACATACTTTTTAACTGAACGTCATGGATCGAATTGGATAGGTAATAGGGGGAATCCATGGTACGTAAATAATGAAGCCGAAGGACCGATTCTATGGCCCCCTAGGTCTCCGGACCTCAGTCCTTTGGATTACTTTTTATGGGGATTCGTCGACAATTTTGTAAATGCTACGCCTTGTGAAGGTCCAAACAAAATGAAGGAGAGAATACAAGAGGCCTTTAGAGCCGTTAACAACGAAATGTTACGTAACACTCAAGAAAACTTTATAGAACGCATGCAAATGTGCTTAGCCGCTGAAGGAGGCATTTTTGAAAACTAGATTTTTTTCTCATAAGTTTTGTTTCCTTGTTCTTTGATACCTATTTGTTTAGTTATTATAGATTTTGTTTATAATACATATTGTTCCGTCGTTATTTAATACATATTCGTTAAGTTATTATAGATTTGGTTTATAATAAATATTGTTCCGTCGTTATTTAATATCTACTCGTTTAGTTATTGCAGATATGTTGCCACTTCGTTATTCCTAAATTCATATGTTTTTAAGCTAAAAAAAGTAAAAATCGGCCTCTTGGCCACTTTAATTAATAGTGGTGCTTACTATGGTACAAGCTGAAGTACCAACTTTCGTATACTCATGGTACCTATTTCATTAGATAGGTTTTACAATAATGCAAATTAGCCAAAATACTGATTTTCAACTGTTCATAGCTCCAAAACTATTAGGTTTAAAGGTGTAATATCTTATATAAAAAGTGTTTAGAATTTTCGGGAGAATCCAAAAATGCAATAATATACAGGGTGTTCCATTTAAAATAAGCAAAATAACCATAATTTTTTCGCGTAATTTTTTTTATTTGATGTTCAATTGTTTTTATCATAAATTATCCTTATTCCTCTCTAAAATCCCTACCACTTTTGTTTTTACCATTTTTCAATATCTTGTAAAATAAAGAAATTATAAAGGTGTTTACCCTTCGTTGGACAACCCTGTACAACATGTTTGTTTCAGGGATGTAGACAGGGGGGGTGGCCCATTGTCACCTCCCATTAGCCTGTCTAAATATATTATATGGCACGCTCATACAAGTACAATATTTTTAACGGAATAAAATACTCAAACCACAACAACACAAAATATCTCTACCAGTAAGAATCCCAAAAATAAGCTGACTTTTACCTAATTAAAGCAAAGAAAATGTAAACAGTAATAATCGCTATAACAATCCCGGTTTCCATAGCTTCATGTGAGTGAACTTTCTCTTGTTTAAGAATAATAAAATCATTTTTGAGAAATAGAATTGGAAATGACAGACTATCAAACTTGCTTATTTTATCAATTGAGAAGTCATTGGTAAAAAACATAGATCTTCAAAGAGTAATAGATATTTTCGCGGAAAATAACAGAAGATTAAATTTAATTTTATGAATTTTTTTTTTGTATTTTTTAGTTAACGGTTTATATTGTTCATGTTTATTTTTTATTAGTTTTAGTAATACTTCCACAACTGAGCTTTAAATAAACGTGAAAAAACATGTTTCTTCACAGATGTGTTTAATTAAGTTACTTTTGTATAAAATTTGTTATTTAATTCAAAAACCTAAAATTTGTTTTAATTTTTTTACTGGCACATATATTATTTGTTACAGGATCCATCATCAATGTAAAAAAATCTTTAGTAGCAAAGTATGTTACTTTGACACACTAATGACAGACCCTGTATATAGGCCCCTCTAAAACTATTTGTGCTCCCAACTTGCCCCCCCCCCCCCCCCCCCAAATGAATTTTCTGTCTACGTCCCTGGTTTGTTTTATCTCGTCCATATTTTAAATGAGGATAACTATCTTATTTTTAACTTATCGATGTGAATTAAGCAACAAGCTATAAGCTTACTCGGTTATCACTTTCGTCTTTAAGAAATACTTAATAAAGTTATCTTAAAATACTATGTGCGCAATATATCTTTTTTTTAATGAAATACCTGGTATATTTCAGTAATTTTCGGTCTTATGGCATACTATATATTAATATTTTTATAATTTTGTCATTAAATTTAAATACATTCTAATACATCTAGATTTTTATTTTAAGAATTTCTATTAATTGTTTTATCATATTTTTGTACACTCACTGTACTGTTTTTATATACAGGGCGGACCAACTGAAATTTGGTTTAGTAGTTTTTAAGAAAATGCTCTTCGCTCGATTTTTGTTCTTTTTATTGTGCTTTTATGTGTTATTGTGCCTTTTTTTCTCTACACTTATTCCATGAAGTGCATACTCAAAATCCCAAAAAATTCATTGTTTGAGCTGGAATTTATGCAGTGGCGGCTCGCGGGTGAAAAAGTAAGTGAAGTGAAAATGAAGCAAGAAAATATCGCAATAATTTTTTTTTCCAGAATTTTTTTATATGTGGAGGGGTAGAATATTTTTTTACCACTAACCTAAATTTTGTATACTAAATCAATTCTCCTATCCTTCATAGCAGCAAATTTACTTATAACATCCTCATAAAATGGATGAGTTGCCCTAATCTCCTCCAGAAATTCCTTTTGAATTGAAATATTGCCAAGAGAAGTAAGTCTTTCTTGAGATATTGTATTTCTTAAATAAATTTTTACACATTTAAAGCAAGAAAAACTTCTTTCCACCTAAGCATTTGTCGACGGTATTGTCAAAATAAGCGAAAACAATTTATATGATTCGGTAAAAATATAATTATTTTTATTATTTTTTTTTCACTTGCTCTTGCAGCGATATATTCCAATTACTCTTATTGGCAAAAAGACCAAGCTCATTTTTAAGTCGTTGACTTTTTGAAAATATTTCCCCATATAACTGTAACAAATTTTCAAACGAGCCAGTCGGAAAATTTAGCAGAACCTGCCAAACATGAAAATGTACGTTTTTCACAGTCTTGAAATCTTAGTGTCATTTCCATTAAAATGTGGTCCAATATTTCATAAAAAAGCTCACGTTTGTAATGATTTATTTCTGTAATAGGATTTGCTTTATCAAACATGGTGTTAAAAAAATGTTCATTTCTTTATTTACAGAGCGCCTCACGACAGCGTTTTATATTGGATATGTACAAATGAATGTCAAGCGATTTTTTTTGAAGAACGTCTAATGGTATGTCTGTGATTGAGAAAATGTCATTAAACACTAATGCCAGAAACGTGAATTCAAAATCGTTCATCTCACCTAAAATTCCTTTCGCTAGGCGGATTGATTTTTCATCAGATTTGTCACAGTTTGTAATAAATTCAAAGACGTCTTTTAATTTATTTCAGTCTTGAACAATCACATTTACTAACTTCGAATTTGAATCTGCAACAACACCATAAATAAAGATAACACAAAACAGTCAAGTTAACTGCAAAGGAACTCACCGGTTGCAGCGAAATCCGCGACAATAAATGTAAACAACCACCGCAAACTGAACGACACGTGGGTGTAGTGTACTGCGGCTGCAATTCACCGAGAGCGTTGTATGGAGCTGGGCTCGACGTCATCGGGTACGCGTTGTCATGGCAACGTAGTAGGAAAATCGTAAACTAAACATAGCACCTCCAGCAAAGTCAAAGCGGTTTGCGCTACTGTTATAGTCGTTATAATAAAGTTCGATTGGAAGTTTTAAAAAGACAAGCCGCCAACGGTCATGTAAAATATTTATTCGAAATGTACAGTTGATTTTTTACTAATTAGGTGAATAAATGAATGTAAAAACTAAAATTTTAAGAGATATATAATAAATATAGTTAGATGTTTGCTTGTTTATTTTTCCTGGTGAAGTAACACTTCACCAACTTCACCTGAATAACCGGCACTGAACTTATGACGATAATGTGCTCGGTATTTTCTTTTCTACCACGAAATCTAACCGGAGAAATATATTTACCATTCTTACAAAATGCAATCGGTTCAACTCAAATAGAAATTTTGTTACAATGAGGAGGAATTGACATTTCAGCAAGATGGAGCGTCTCCAGACTATGCTCTGGTTTTTTCGCGCCAGCAATAATGAAAGAGCGAGTGGGGTGACCTACAAGGTCATCGGACTTAAACCCATTAGATTTTTTTTGTGAGGTAATCTGAAAAGTCAAATTTATTGTACGAAAGAAATTGGTTATTTCGCTTAACTAAGGACTAAGGACTTCTCAATTTTTTCACTCCTTTATTTCCCGATTATCGGATTTCTTACTAGAAACGGTCTGTCCCTCTACCTCTAATCTCCAAATCTGTAAATTCCTCATTAACAAACTTTTCCCTATAATTTTCACTAATATCTAATTAGTGAAATATGGATTATAAAAGTCCGAAGTGTTAAAGTCTGACATTCAAGGCGCGGACAAAAAATATTCAAAGTAAATATAAGGATATAGCACTGAAGATATTACGCGTTCAATTAAAATATATAGTAATCCAACTACGCGAAAGGAGAACGCTAAGAAACCACTGTTAACTACTGTTGTTCTTTCCTACATACATGGCACTAGAGACAAAATAGGACTATTACGTCTGCGGTCACTTTTTACTGCATATAAAAAGATTGGACAATGAAGTTGTTGCACTTTTTCTAACAGGAGTATATAAAATTCCTTGTTCCTGTGGAAGAAACAGGACACTCAATATTCCTGAAGATGCTTCATGCAATCCAAGACGAAACGTCGGATAATAATTCCAATTTGACCGGGCCTAATCTCAAGAACCGTGATTTTTAATTGACAAAGCCATGAAAGTTAGATGTTATTAATACTAATATTGGTATTAATTCTTAACATTATAAATACAACAAAATTTTAGATTTTATAGAATAATAAAAATATAGACGTTTTTGCATATCATTTAACCGTTAATTTTTAGTATTACAAGCAAACGAATTTCTTTAACAGAAAAAAATGTAGGCAATAATTAAAAATAGAAATGACGCGAACCATCGGAACTTCGTGTTCTGCTGTCAAATTATATTCCTTTAACAATTCGGCCTCGTTCTTTTTAATTTAAGAATGAATTCGAGGTTGAGCAGGTCAAGGGGCATTTGAATTAAATTAGCATTCTCTTGGATTTTAAATTTAAAACTGTCAATATAAAACAAAATGTGGAAACTTTATACCATTTGATTGTTCAATAGTACTAAATGTATAAAAATAATGTTCCTATTTTAGCGCCAAACAATTGTTTGTTTTGCTATTTTGCATAAGGTTACTGCGAATGAATTACAGCTAAATCATTAAAAATGTTGGGTATTGTCCAGAGATTTGACCGTTACTTATTTCTTTCTTGCCTGGAAACTCTTTATGTCATACTTAATTCATCATTGTGTTCTACCTGATTGTTTAACAACCAATTTGAACGTTTGAGATTATTTATTTATAGATTCCATTATATTCAATTTATGACCCTTATTTCCTTTGTGCAAAATTGTAAAACTCAACTCAACTTCAATTTATTGCCACAGGAAAATTGGTACAATTTTATGGACAAAGCAAAATTTACCTTAAAAAACGAAATATTACTCGAAAAGAGAAGTACATTTTTCGATAAGTCAATGCAAATACATAAATTGTAAATATACTATGTATATATATTTTTATTATGTATGTATGGTGGTGGCGTGGCATTTTTTGTAAAAAACTCTCTTAAGTATGCTATCTTAGAAATTGGTGAAATAGATAGTTCAATGGAACAAATCTGGATTTCTTTGAGGTTAAAAGGTAAAAAAATCTGCATGGGTTCACTATATAGGCCGCCTAATGCACATTTCAATCTATGCCTTAATCGTTTGGAAAATGCAATAGTAAGTGTCTTGCCAGAACATGATTTCGTGTTTTTTGGGGGCAATTTCAATATAGATTTTTTAAACACGTCTCACTCTAATTTTATTTCGTTTAATAATCTGCTTAATAAATATGGTTTAAGTCAGTTTATCAAGGAGCCTACACGAATTACTGATACCTCCAGTACATTTATACATATATTTATATCTTTAAATTGTAATGTTATTCGCGATGTCTCTGTTTTTAATATGGAGGACATTTCTGATCACAAGCTGGTAAGTTTTGATATAGATATTTCTAAAAGTAAGCTAAGACCCTTTTATCGTACTTACAGGGATTTCAATAATTTTGAAATTGATCATTTTCTGTTTGACCTATATAATATCAACTGGGACTATATATTTTCAATAAATGATATTAATACTATAATAACTTATTTTTCTAATAATGTCACAAATATTTTTGACAGACACGTGCCCTTAAAACCTGGCTAACTTCAAACTTGAAACTTATGATGAAACTCCGGGATAAAGCATTTTCTAAGTACAAAAAAGTTAAATCAAATGGCGCATGGTCAGATTATAAGCGTATTAGCAATCAAGTAAGTATTGCAGTTAGAGTCGAAAAAAGAGCCTACCTTCAGTATACATTTAAAAGAGACCCCAAGAGCTTTTGGCGTACGATTCAACACTTAAACTTAAATTCATGCAAACGTAACAATTTAATTAATTTTAATATTTTTTTTACTAACTCCTTACCACAAGTCGTTGGTCATAACCAGGAATTTTTAACTAATCATTATATAGCTCAAAGATTTTCAGTTTACACAAATTTCTGAAGAATGTGTAGAAAAAATTATTCACAAAATAAAAACAAATGCTGTAGGTAGTGATGGTATCAATTTAAAAAGGCTTCTTTACATAACTCCTTATTTAACTCCGCATATTACATTTATTATTAACAAATGTTTTCGCCAAGGACATTTTCCTAAGGAATGGAAATCTGCCATTGTGGTTCCTGTGCCTAAGAAAACTAATGCCTCTGATCTGTCCCACTATCGTCCAATTAGTATATTACCAACCCTTTTTATTATTATTTTTTTATTATCATATTATTATATTTTTTTATTATTATATTATTATATTTATTATATTATTATTATATTATTATTTTATTACCTAGAAAGCACTAAATAAAGACAGAGGGCCTATTCCCTATAGTCCCCTCTATTGTTTACTTGACAACGGTGCAGTCGGGTGCAACCAAGTGTGACCACATTTACCTATAAATAGTCTCGGTTAGGATAAGTTACTTTAGTTTATATCATCTACTGATGATGCTAACTTGGTTAGCGAAACGCGCGTCCAGAACGTAACAAGTTGTGGTGTAGTGTGGTTAGAACTCTTGTATTTTGATCTATCTTCCACCACAGGTTCCAGTGTTAGGACTTAACATGGCTTCACGGTCAACGGAACAAAACCTTTATTGTAAGTACTGTACTAAGATTAGGTTAATAGCAGCAGATATTTGGTTTCTAAAATCATGCAAGTCTTTTTCAGTTTTCCCTAAATTCATTTCAGTCAAGATCCCTAAACAATCACCCGTTACTGGAAAGGTTGAATCTTTTGCCAAACAAAAGTGGCTAGATTTAGAAATTGAAAATCTGTATAGCAAACGAAGTATGCTTGAAATTGAAGCATACGGATTATTTAAAAAACTCACTTATAAGCTTAGTAATTTAGAATTTGAACAGTGGTTAGATTTCCAAAGAAAAATGTTCGTAGTTATCGATGCCAAATTTTTGAAGAAAATGTGTTCACTTAAAAACAAACTGAGAAAGTTGAAACCACAAAAACAAATTTCTTCGGAAGTCGACAACATTGTAGAAAATCTTTCTTCTCAGTCTTTTGATAGAGAAATCGCCCTTTTGAATAAAGGTTTGAATTTTGCAGAGCCTCCAGTAAAAAATAGTTTACCAACTATTATAGGGAATATCGAAAGTTCCATTCAATACGTGCCAGAGTCAACTAAGGGATTCATTAGAGAGGCTTGCAGAAATCAAATCTCAAAAAACGTTGTTAACAATAAGTCAAAATATGTTTCTCGTAAAAACACTGAAGTTATCCAGGGACTGAAGAAAAAGGAATGTTTTTATTTAAAAGCTGACAAAGGAAATAAGGTTGTTATACTAGACAAAACAGATTATTTTGAAAGAGTAGACAATTTGATTCAAACTGGTCCTTATGATTTAATTGAGAAAAACCCGTTATCAAAAATGATAACAGAAGTAAAAAATACTTTAAAACAGTGTAAAAACCTTGTGTCCGATAAACTAAAATTCAAACTAACACATAGAAACCCACAGTTATCTAAACTGTATTGCCTTCCCAAAATTCATAAACCTGGGAAGTCCATGAGACCTATTGTTTCAGCTGTTGGATCACCAACGTACAATATTTCAAAATGGTTAGTAGAAGAATTCGGCAAATTAAATATCTCGTATGATAACTTTGAGGTTACTAACTCGTTAGAATTCTTAGATAAAATTAAAAATGTTCACTTAAAAGAAGGTGAAATTTTAATATCTTTTGATGTAAGCTCATTGTTTCCTAGTGTACCCATACCACTAGCTTTAGAGTACCTAAAGAAACTACTTGAAATCAATAATTTGAAGAAAGAAATTGTTGATGAGTATTTACTTCTCACAAAATTATGTATGAATCAAAATTTTTTTCAGTACAACAATAAATATTATAAACAACTAGAGGGAACTGCGATGGGCAATTGCTTATCTCCGTTCCTTGCAAATTTGTTTATGGGCAGATTAGAAACCCAATTCAAAAAAGAACTCAAGTATTTCCCAAGGGTGTGGTATAGATACGTAGACGATATATTTGCTATTTTTGATACTAAAACAGAAAATTTGGACACTTTCTTAGAAACATTAAACAATAAACATCCTTCCATTAATTTTACGTACGAAAAGGAGAACAATGGGCAATTACCTTTTCTCGACACGTTAGTTATTAGAAATAACGATAAATTAGAATTTGATATTTATAGGAAATTTACTAATACTAATAGATATATAACATCCGACTCATTTCATTGCCGTCAACACAAAATGGCAGCATTCCATTTCTTAACTCACAGGTTAGTCAATTTTCCACTAAGTAAAGAACGTTTTAACAATGAAATGAATCGGATTAAAAAGATAGCTAAAAGTAATGGATATAATGATAATTTTGTACAAAAACTAGTAAATAGACATAAGCATAAGAAAATGTTAAAAGATGCCACTACTCTTCAAATACCTGAGGCTTCCAATAAATTCATAGTAATCCCATATGATCCCAGATATACGAGAGGTCTAGAAAAAGTATTTAAAAACGTAGGTTTTAGAGTAGCCTACAAAACGGAGAAGAGTTTGAAAAATCTCCTTGGAAACCCCAAAGACAAAGTCGACTTGAGGGAGAGGAGTGGCATCTCTGAAATTAGCTGTAATGACTGTGATCTAAAATATGTTGGGCAAACTAAACGCTCCATAAACATTCGTTTTAAAGAACACATGGCACATTTAAGATACGGAAGAACAGAAAAGTCAAGCGTTGCCCAACATGCTTTGGAAAACAATCACCGAATAGGAATAAATAATCTTAAGTTGATTAAAAATGTATCTAATAATAGATTATTGGATGCATTTGAGAGTATAGAAATAGTTAAATGTGGTAAGAAAGCACTAAATAAAGACAGAGGGCCTATTCCCTATAGTTCCCTCTATTGTTTACTTGACAACGGTGCAGTCGGGTGCAACCAAGTGTGACCACATTTACCTATAAATAGTCTCGGTTAGGATAAGTTACTTTAGTTTATATCATCTGCTGATGATGCTAACTTGGTTAGCGAAACGCGCATCCAGAACGTAACAAGTTGTGGTGTAGTGTGGTTAGAACTCTTGTATTTTGATCTACCAACCCTTTCCAAAATTTTAGAAAGGGTTATGGCATCTCAAATAAGTTCCTTTGTTCATCTAAATAATATACTTCCTTCAACGCAGTCTGGTTTCCTTAGCCACCGTAGCACAACAACCGCTTTATTAAATATCACTGACGATATCTGCACTGCTTGCGATAAAAATCTTTGTACTTGTTTAATTTTGTTAGATTATAGCAAAGCCTTTGATACCATTGATCATAAAGTACTTGAGACTAAACTTAAATATTTTGGCTTCGGCAATTCTTCCTTAAATCTTATTAAAGATTACTTTCATGATCGTAGGCAAAAAGTTATAGTAAATAATACGTTTTCCGATTCTATTGTAATTAATAGGGGTGTGGCGCAAGGAAGTATCCTGGGTCCTTTAATTTTTTCCCTATATACTGCGGATTTTCATAAATTCTTAAAACACTGCCACTCTCACCAGTACGCAGACGACACGCAGGTATACTTTTCTTTTTCATCTGCGGAAGCTGATAATGCTGCTATTAAAATTAATTCTGACCTAGAACAAATACTCGCAGTCTCGAGATCTCATGAGTTAATAATTAACGAGGTTAAGACCCAAATGATAGTTTTTGGTAGGGGTAGAGACAGGGTACTTACAAACCCACTTTTTAAAATTTTAATTAATAACGTAGATTTAGTTGCTACCGATACTGTAAAGAACCTGGGACTTTCTTTTGACTCCGACTTACGT
Source organism: Kuschelorhynchus macadamiae (assembly GCA_030620095.1). Taxonomy (NCBI): domain Eukaryota; kingdom Metazoa; phylum Arthropoda; class Insecta; order Coleoptera; family Curculionidae; genus Kuschelorhynchus; species Kuschelorhynchus macadamiae. The sequence goes on from JAUTXW010002953.1 coordinate 27,666, forward strand.
TTTGCCTCTCATATTACATCTCTTATACAAAAAACCTTTGGTAAACTCAGACTGTTATATATGCATGGGGATATTTTTGATAGGAATGCGAGGCTGAGACTGACAGATTCTCTTATTTTATCCCATTTAACCTATTGTGATATAGTATATTGGCCCGCACTGCTTCAGAGGGACAGGGAAAGTCTCCAGAAACTTCAGAATGCATGTCTTAAATTTACTTTTGGTTTGCGCAAATACGATCATGTTACCCCCTCCCTTGGTGAATCAGGATGGCCCACAATCAAGGAAAGGTTTCAGGTTCATTTAGGATTACTTGTTTATAAAATTCCCCAACACCAAATCCCTACATATCTCTTTAATAAATTAATCAGAGGCTCTGATGTTCACGATCTACACACCCGTCATCGTGAACTTTATAATGTTCCCACACATTCCACAGCGCTGTTCCAGCGCTCTTTTAGTTACAGTGCTGTTATGCTGTACAATAGCCTGCCAAACGACGTCGGACGGGCTCCTAATGCCTTCGCATTTAAAAAACGGTTTAAGAAATGGCTTTTAGACAATCGTGTTAGAATATTGTGATCTTTTCTTTTCTTTTTGTTTTATTTTAATTTTTTGTTCCTCCCTGCGTGCACAAGGATCTAATTTAAACAGTGTATTGTTATTATGTATATATGTGTATTTGTTCCTATACTGGGTGATTCACGACTCACTGTACATACTTATGTGGTGTATAGGGTATCCCTAGGGTATATCGAAATGGATATTTAAATTGATTAATTCGGCTTTATTACCAAGGTGATTTTCGTATTTTGGTAAAAATTTGTTCACCCTGTATCTCCTAAACGGCTTAATCCATTTTTTTTTAAATTTTGTACACAAACACTCTTGGTATATCATAACTTTTTGACGTTTGAAAAGTATCAAAGTTCCAGGGCCGTATCCAGCCAATTAACACAGGGGAGGGGGCTAGTTTTGAGACACTCTGTACATCGGAATTCGGTAGTTTTAAATTTTTTTCTTAAACTACATTCATTTGTGAACAATAATATGCCACCATCTTGAATGGCACACTAAAGGTTATGTACGAAATTTAAATCTTCAGATAGTACATACCCCTTTTTTTAGCGGTATCTGTATTAAAGCTTTTAACTAAGTATAAAATTATTTCAATAATTGACTTTAAAAAAAAATTAAACTATCTCTACTAATAAAACACAGCCTTGTCGAATTATTTTTTATTTTTAGTGGCCCAAAAATACCAAAATCTACCCTAACACAATAACGCCTGTCTAACGGTATCTCTACATTTTTGTGCACGCTTTTGTGAATTGCAATTGAGCGTTGAATCATTTACATTTGAGGTTTTTGTCTAAATGCTTGACTTTTAAAAAAATTAAACTATCTCTACTAATAAACCAGTTAATTTCTGTTTGAGTCTTTTTCGCCTCATCTCTTATCTAATGCTCGAGATCGTGATCATTTATCGGCTACCGTAAAAATGTATCTTTTTTTATTTTTGTTATTGTATACAAATTACGTGTAAGAGCTTGTTTTTTTTAAATTTTTTTATTTACCTTTATTTTTTTCGTAACCTTAAAACCTACAAAAAAATACAAATTGAATAAATTTTAATACCTAAAAATAATAAAGTAAGCCTTGGAATTTAGACAGATATTTTAAAAATGACATTACGTACATACAATTCAATCATTTGTGTTTGACATTGTTAATTAAAGATTTTTTATTTGAATTTTCTCTTTGCAAAAAGTTTGTACGTTTCAATAATTGTAAAAATGCCGTTATTTACAAATGCCGAGTACGCAGACATCGTATTTGTGTACGGATTTTGTAATGGTAACGGAAGGGCTGCTACAGAAGAATACAGAAGACGATTTCCGGATCGGAGAATTCCAAATCACCAAACGTTTGCCGCAACCTTTAATACATTGCGTGAAAAGGGTAAGTTTCCCTCAACCGATCTTCATGTTGAAAGAGTGGGTGCTAATAACGTGGTCCAAGAAGAGAATATTCTCAACCTTGTGAGGGAAGATCTAACCACAAGCACTAGGCGAATTTCCGCCCAATTAGCGATACCGCAGAGAAGAGTATGGAGAACTATAAAAAATGAAAACTTATACCCTTTCCATGTACAAGAGGTACAAAGATTACAAGAAGGCGACTACTTGCCTAGATTAGCATTTGCTAGGTGGGTAATAAATCATCGAAGAACTATTTTTAGAGCACTATTCACTGATGAAGCCCAATTTACAAGGGACGGAGTCTTTAATTCTAGAAACTCTCATGTATGGGCAGATGAAAACCCTCATTCGTTGCGATTGGCCTATTCTCAACGAAAGTTTTCAGTGAATGTTTGGTGCGGCTTAATAAATAATCATTTAATTGGACCACATATTTTCCCTCAACGACTAACGGCTGTTGTGTATTTGGACTTTCTACAAAACATTTTACCGGGCTTATTAGAAAATGTAAATTTAAGAGGCAAATGGTTTCAACACGATGGGGCACCTGCCCATTTTGGAATTGATGTTCGAAATTATCTCAATCAACAATTTGCTGATCGGTGGATTGGACGCGGAGGACCACATCCTTGGCCAGCTAGGTCGCCAGACTTTAATCCAGCCGACTACTTTTTGTGGGGGCATCTAAAACAAAAAGTTTACAGTGTTCCAATCGAAACTAGGGATCAATTAATAAATAGGATACATTTTTATTGCGACGAGGTTAGACAAAACCCTCAAATGATTCACCGCTCAATTGCAAACCTACAAAAGCGTGCACAAAAATGTAGAGACACCGGTGGTATGCATTTTGAAAACATTTTGTAGCTTTTAAGACGTTATTGTGTTAGGGTAGATTTTAGTTTTTTTTGGGCTACTGAAAATAAAAATTAATTCGACAAGGCTGTGTTTTATTAGTAGAGATAGTTTAATTTTTTTTTAAAGTCAATCATTAAAATAATTTTATACTTAGTTAAAAGCTTCAATACAGATACCGCTAAAAAAAGGGGTATGTACTATCTAAAGATTTAAATTTCGTACATAACCTTTAGTGTGCCATTCAAGATGGTGGCATATTATTGTTCACAAATGAATGTAGTTTAAGAAAAAAATTCAAAAATACCGAATTCCGATGTACAGGGTGTCTCAAAACTAACCCCCCTCCCCTGTGTGAATTGGCTGGATACGGCCCTGGAACTTTGCTACTTTTCAAACGTCAAAAAGTTATGATATACCAAGAGTGTTTGTGTACAAAATTTTAAAAAAATCTATTAAGCAGTTTAGGAGATACAGGGTGAACAAATTTTTACCAAAATACGAAAATCACCCTCTATCTTGGTAATAAAGCCGAATTAATCAGTTTAAATATCCATTTCGATATACCCTAGGAATACCCTATACACCACATAAGTATGTACAGTGGGTCGTGAATCACCCAGTATATGTATAAATTAAATAAATTGACATTGTAATACACACTTGAACTTATGTATAATTAATATTCTTTTGTGAATTACTATTTAAAATTAATACGTGCCAATAATGTACTAATTTTTATTAAATTTAGCTTTTTAGTGACTTAGTTAGGGTGGTTGTATTAGAGCAGCTTTAGTTGGATACCGCCACCCACATCGGGTTTCTATTTTTGTAATTTACTTCGTAATATAAAGGCATTATTTATTTATTTATTTATTTAATGATAGCTATAAAACCATCACGAAAAAAGAAACATTCGTTAGGACATAACATTGCTGTAAAAATATTTAAAGTGCTCATCTATTCTTTTACCAAAATAACTGCCTATTTAACCTATATACGTTTTGTCATAATTTCTACAATTTAGTTGCTATACACCTGATTGTTCACGTGCATCAGATTTTGTTTTATTATTTTTAATGTACTTACTTTAAGATTTATTGGCTTTATATGCTATTCTAATGCAGTCTCAGAAACCTTGTTTTTGGCGTATTTCCAGGAAAAAAGTGCTATATTGAAGTTCTCTTCAAGCTTATGCTGTGAGTATTCGATGTTGAAGCCCAACCTTTTTGTAGAGGAAAATATAGATATTTCTAAGTATCCAAAACTTCGAGCATTTTTGAAAAGAAAAAATGATGGTTATAGACCCAAAAAATTTAATGTGTTTTACAGGGAAGATGTGAATAAGTTCATGCTTGAAGCCCACGATGATATATACTTATTGATGAAGGTCGTAATGGTAATGGGAGTTGCTGGAGCGTGCCGTTCTAATGAACTCTGTGAAATGAAAATGGACAATGTTAAAATAAGTCAAGAAGTCATAATTGTGACCATTCCTGACTGCAAAAATGGAATGTAATGTACAATTACAGTGACAAAAACTGACGACACTCAGGTTTGTCATTTCAAAATAATTCAAAAGTACATTGATACAAGATCCCAAATGACGACTATTAATCGCGCTTCTTTATGCGATATCAAAATTAAAAGTGCTTAAACCAACCTGTCGGGAAAAATAGGTTTTCATCAATTCCAAGTAAAACTGCGAAATTTCTAAAGTTTGAGAACTTCAAAATGTATACTGGACACCCTTTTAGAAGAACGTCGGCAACTTTAGTAGCAAATACTGGAGTTGATGAATTAGCTATATAGCTACTATTGCGGAAAGACTAATAATTGTTATTGTCATATTAATAATTTGGTTTAACTGAAAGTAAGATTTTAATTTAAACTTTTTTAAAAAATGTTTTCGTTTAGTAATGAAGAATATGCAGATATGCATTTAATCTACGGGGAAGTTCAGTGTAATGCGCGAGCGGCACAACGTAGATATGTTGAAAAGTTTCCGAATAGAATCCATCCCGCTCACACAATCTTTACGGCACTTTACCGGAGGTTGAGGGAAAGTGTCTCAAAAAAAAATAAAAAGGTTAGACATCCCGTTGTAGTTGAGGAATTTAAAGAAGCTATTCTAAAGGATCTAGAAGATAACTTAGAATTAAGTTGCCGAAGATTGTCATCGATGCATCAGTCTTCCGGTTCGTCTCGTCGAATGCAGACCTCTGTGTTATTAACATAAGTGGTTCCACGTGTTCGGTTTTGCTGCTTTATTTCGGGGGGAAGCGGGAGACTCAATCGCTCAGTGTGGAAACTAACGACCCCGCTAGAAAGGGAGCAGACGCTGTGAACGTGTGAGGCCTAGTTGTTCCTGCATTCTATCCTGTTCGTCTGCCGCAGTTCTACAGAGAATATTAGCGTAATGGCCGCTACGTGACGGGAGTGGGAGGGGTAAGGGGATAGCTTGAAAGAAAGGGTCATCTCGTGATATGAGTAGTACTCTCAATGGGCACCTAGTGGAAGTCTAGATGCATTTCAAAAATTTAAAGAGGAAGTATTAAAAATTATTTGAAAAATTCAGGGTATTCGTGAGCTTAGAGCTCGCCATCCGGATATCCTACCGATAACGTCTCCAAACTGGAATAAGGTGCAGGTCGACTTCGAGGGTCGCCGATTTAACGACTCTGAGCCCCGGACGGAGAGCAATCTGGCGACTGCCTTGTAGCAAAGCCAATAAGTCCTGTTATGTAACAGGATAAACAGGAACAAGAAGAAAGTCATCGATGCATTCAGGAATTTGCAAATCATCTGTGAGTAATATTATAATATGATGAAGGGTGATTTCCCTGCGCGCGTAGTATTTTCTGATTGGATGAGAATTAATAATTTACACAATTCACAACATTATGCATTTGTTGGGGATAATCCCTATGTTGTGAAAATAGGTTAAGTATTAATGTGTGGATTGGTATTGTTAACAACAACCTAATTTGACCTGTTGAGTTGCCAGGTCGACTAACAGGGGAAGAGTATTTAAATTTTCTTCAGAATATTTTACCCAAATTACTAGAAGTTCTTTAAAGTATTCGGATAGCTGTGTGGTTTATGCACGATGAGTTTCCGGCTCATTTTAGTTGAAATGTGCGTCAATATCTGGATCAGACTTACGAAAATCAGTGGAGTGGTAGAGGCGGACCAGTTCAATGGCCAGCTAGGTCGCCAGACTTAAATCCTTGTGATTTTTGTATATGGTGTTTTCTCAAATGCAGTTTGTTCCATAACAAACGCCTGAGCAGCTCTGGTTGCGAATTCAAAATGCCTGCAATGAGTTCAAACAAATGCATAATATTTATAGACGTATCAGACATTCTCTAAAAAAAATTACATACATTATGCCTTCAAACTAACGGTCATCAGGTGGAGCATTTGTTATAGTTTAGAATAATTCATACTTACCTATAATTTTGTATTGTCTTGAAATAAATACACCTTAGTTTATTATTATTAAGAATTTTTTTTCCTTGCATCGACGCATAAACTTGCAAATTGCTCGAGAACGGTTGCCTCTAGCGTTATTGGGTACGTATAGCTTTTTGCTTAGAAAATGTTCAAGAAATTTAAAGACAAATTTACATAAATAATAGTAGCGTAATCTAATACCAAATTATGATTCCTGACTCAAAAAATACCCCAGGTGCCCAATTTCGAGAGACAATTTTATTATTTGCAACAGATATTTAATAAAAAATAAAATAAAATTTTATGTTTAGACACCCTGTATCTCCGTAACGAAGCGTTTTCGGACCTAGGTTAATATGAAAACGTTTTCGTGTTTTGTAATTGCAGTTCTTTTTGTTTCAGATTTTCTACAAACAATGCCTTCAAAACACCTCTGTCATTCCACAAGGTCCAACCTAAGATATAACTGCTTTTCGAACGACTCGTTCCAGAAATGACCCGATGGGCAGCTGACCCGCCTAGAAAACCTCCACCGGACCCCCCTGACCCCAACGGCATCACCGATGATCCCCTTGCTGCTTTGGGTCTGAAAACTTCGAGGAGTAAGGGGGGTCGAAGCAAGGATCGAGTGTACGCTGTGAGCAGGTAGGAATTAAATTAAGTGAATTGTTATGGCATTACTAAACTATACAACGTGTAACAAAAATATGTACACTTATGCCGGATCCATTGGCGGGTTCCGCATTGCTGCCAGGTTTCCCGTTTTTCTGTTATAAAAGGAAAATTATTTTTTTTAATGGAACACCTTATATTGAATTACTTTTTTAAAATAGTATGGTATGGACGCAAGGTAGACCTTGGAATGCCGGTTAACTCCACTGTCCTTTTAATGGTAGCTTCTATGCCCACTGACGCTACAATTATTTGAAGGTCACTGAACGTTTCTTGATTTTACTGCATATAAATATTAGTGAATGCGGTTTAAAGCTTTGCATTAGTATGTGATTAATTATTTTTATTAGATAACAAACATATTTTAAAAATAACACCACTGAACACCGCTAATGCAACAGTTCAAGTGATTTAATAATAAAAATAAAATACCGACCTCTACAGAGAAACGCTTGCAAATCAGATCTTAATTGCTTTATTGGGGATAAAATACCACCTGATCGTTATGAGCCCGGCAACTTCATGACCATTTATCGTGTGTGGGACTATACCTCGGGAACCGTTAATGATAAAACTTAAGAAAAAAAATATCTATAGCTAAATCGGCTAAGAGAAATCGCTGTGAATTATACTCGAGTTCGAAAGATGGCCGCTAGTGAGAGTAACAGCAACACGAAAGTGGAAATGCCAATTTTCTCTTAAATTTTCATAATAGGGGTATGTTGAGAATATAAGCTTTGTATTCTTCAACCAATACCGCACTTTTTTGCTTTAGACCATTTTTTTGTCTATTTTCAAAAATAAGGTGGTGGGGGAAGGTCAAACAGTTTTACTTTCAAATTGTTTTTTTTGCTCTACTGGTGGAGCCATAAACTGTACCATAATGACTTTTATATCAGAATTTATTTGGTGTTTACGAAGGGTATTGAATAGTCAAATAAAAAATCTAGGTCCGCATTTAAATTAAGAAAGTTGATCGTCTCTTGAATCCGAAAGGTCGGATTGTCAAATTAACCTTACCGTTTTGTAGAATGACAATGACAAAGTGGAAATTATTTTCATCTCTCATTTCAATTAATCCTAAAATTTTAGGACAATCAAAAAACTGGAAAAAAACAAGGCTCCAATTCCTGATTTTTAATGTATACAGTGTGTCCCAGATTCGCTTCTCTTTAGTTAGTTTTAGAGGAAACTTATTGCATTCGATATCCGGCTTTAGATTTACGATCGATCAATTGTTTTTGGAAATATCGAGGGAAAACCGAAAATGGCGGATTTCGTTTTTGGTCAGTATATCCAGAACGGTAAATTTGACAGCTACCTAAATGTGACATTATTCGGACACATTTTTAAGACAAATAAGATGGCGTATACGACACGTCTTCATTGTTTTTTGTTAACCCGCAACCCGCCCCAAATTTCATTTTTCTTATGGCCGCCATTTTGGATTTTTCGATTTTTGGAAAGAGCCTAAAATTTCCAGCCTAATGATATCTCACAAGTGCATTTAAGATTTTAGTATCATCGAAATATTACACTTCGTAAAGTTAGGTTTCAGTTTTTTCTAAGGAGGCCATGATTTAAATTAATGTTAGCTCTCAATGCTTTTCTATGGAGGCCATGATTTATCTGTACCAAAATTGGACTTTGACTTTGACGTTAAGTTAAATACTTGAAAGAATCAAAGCTGTGTTTTAATGAGTAGTAGGTACGCTTTTATCCCAATAAAATCATAAATCTGACACACAAATTGTCAAAACCTATAGAAAATGGCCGGCATTCCGTATTCAAATGAAGAAAATGTTGACATGTTAGCTCTGTACTTTCAATCATACAGAAACGCCGACGTTACCTCAGCAAGGTATTTGGAGATGTACCCCGAACGACGGTAGCCTCATAAAACCCAATTCAGGAAAATCGTAGTTAATTTAATTAACCATGGAGCCTTCGAACAACCTAGAAGCGAATACAATAAAAACAATTAAAATCTAGACAGAAACATTTTACAAGCTATCAACGAAAACCCAGTGCATCGGTAAGAACTGTAAAACAGGAAACTAATGTGCTAAAATCAACAGTACAGAGAGTTTTAAAAAAGATTAAGTACCATCTATACAAACCCATAATAGTACAAGGACTTAAGGAAACTGATTTTCCTCGTACCAACCAGAATATGTACTCCTGCCAAAGTTAACCATCTGAAAACCAGCTAGCAGTAAGTCGTAGTCAAGGGGATTGATTTCCCGCGTTACTGTATTTGATGCTTTTTTTCTTGTTTATGTTCATTGCTGTAAGTCACACATCACACAGATAGATTATAAATACTGGAACACTGCTTTTTCTTTTCCTAAAAAAAAATGAAGTCAGTTTTGCAACTTTGTGAATGGCCACCAAAAAAAAAAAAGAAACGAACATTTTTGTAACATACCGACCTCGTAGCTCTGAGCGCTTCGGAGATGGCAATAGTGGTATCGCCTATTTTGAACAGCCTGCAGAACTTACATAACGACAATCTAAATCAATGCAGATGCAGACAAAAACTCGCGAAAATAAAATACCGAAGAAAATATAATGTGTATTTTCTAATAAGTGATGCTGTAACCCATACCAACGAAAGCGATGTTTCTTCGTGACTGCGCGCACTTCCTAGTTTTAATCGTATTTTTGCACTTGGACACTCGCAAACACTTCGCTACGCTCGTGACCATGTAATACTAACTTTAAAATGTTATGCCTTAACATGTCTTTACGGTAAAAAAAAGGCAAAAGAAATTTACCTTTACGCATAACTTCTCTATTACAAAATTCGACTATTTACAGTAAACAGTCTATACAGGGTGAAGCACGTCCAATGGTACCATGGTTACCAAATGTAACTGGCACAGCCACATATTAGCTCTTGAACTACTATATGATTTTTCCTTTCAAATATTTGCCAAATTATGAATTTTAGGTTAAAGACAACGAGTTTATGCAGTATTGAATTGAACAGCTGCCAAAAAGTGTGTTTGGCAGCAGCAGTTGTTCTTATTTCTTATTTAATTTTTATTTTCTGTATAAACCACCTCCGAATCCTCAATTTAATTTAATTTTTATTCTATTTTACCTGCTGTATAGTCCCACCTTTAGTATCACTCATAAAAAGTAAAGCAATACATTTTTATGCTTTTCGACCAACAAAATTTTTAAAATAAAACTCATGATTACCAATATTTTTTCCGTAAAATTAAGAAATATATTTCACAAATATAATCTAACTATAAACTTTCACAAAAAATTAGAGGGAAACCTCTCAACAACGGACAGTCGCCGTGCCACAGAAACTGTCCGTTGTACAGAGGTGCCCGTTGTGGGGAGTGAACAAATTAAACACCAATGTAATTTTATTTTTAAGTAAAAAAATAATATGTTTAGTACAAATTATTAATACAATTGTTACTTTTTTTTTTTTTTTATTTTAGAAAAACAACTTAAGTTTTTGAGATTTTCACTTATATATTTGTTGTCAACATGACATGTTTCGCATATACAATAGCTTCTTCAGATGTTAAAGTATAACTAAAATACTACAATGCCAAGATGTAAAAGGTAAACAACAGAGACAAAGACAGTGGTGTTACAATAAATGAAAAAGCTTAAAATTATGTGGTTATATATATACGACAAAAGGACGGTTTAGTGAAATACATTTAACAAAGGAGAGTTATTTAATTCTAATTGATCATTTAGCAAATTACCTGATGATTTTAATTTGTTTATTTCTAGAAATTCAAGCATGTTAAGTTTTATGCCCTCTATTTTCGATATGTAGAATTTCAAAAATTATTATTAAATGAATGATGTTCAAGTAAAAGATGATTTGCAAAGGTTGAATCAGATTTTTTGTTCAAAAAAACTACTTTTATGCTCTGAAATGCGTTTGTTAAACGTTCTACCTGTTTGAACTATGTACGTTTTTGGACAGTCACCGCAGGTTAATTTGTAGACACCTGATTGTTTCGTTTTACTTGTTTTGTCTTTATTATTTTTTATATATTTACCCACACTAGTTCTTAAAAAAAAAAAACTTAACATAATAAAACAAATTGCTGTCAATAATGGATATGATCCAAATCTCGTAAATAATATTCTTGCCAAGAAACAATATAATAAAGCCATTAGTCAAGTATATCCTAATATTAAAGATCAAACTAATAAGTTTTATAAAGTTTTAACTTATATTGGATCACCCTCTGAACGAATCGCTACTTTATTGCGTAAACAGGATTTAAATGTTGCTTACAGGACAGACAATAGTTTGGGTAAATATATAAAAAATAATAAAGTAAAACAAAACAATCAGGTGTCTACAAATTAACCTGCGATGACTGTTCAAAAACGTACATAGGTCAAACAGGTAGAACGTTTAACAAACGCATTTCAGAGCATAAAAGTAGTTTTTTGAATAAAAAATCTGATTCAACCTTTGCAAATCATCTTTTACTTGAACATCATTCATTTAATAATAATTTTGAAATTCTACATATCGAAAATAAGGGCATAAAACTTAACATGCTTGAATTTCTAGAAATAAACAAATTAAACTCATCAGGTAATTTGCTAAATGACCAATTAGAATTAAATAACTCTCCTTTGTTAAATTTATTTCACTAAACCGTCCTTTTGTCGTAGATATATAACCCACATAATTTTTAAGCTTTTTCATTTATTGTAACACCACTGTCTTTGGGTTTTTCCCTATATTTGTTACCTGTTGTTTACCTTTTACATCTTGGCATTGTAGTATTTTAGTTATACCTTAACATCTGAAGAAGCTATGTATATATGTCATGTTGACAACAAATATATAAGTGAAAATCTCAAAAACTTAAGTTGTTTTTCTAAAAAAAAAATTTTATCATGGATTTTCATCACGTAACGGCCAAGAGTATTCAACAATTGTTACTACGTATACACCAACATCTTTTACATACATATATGCATACAATAAAAATGTACTACCTAATATAAAATATTATACTACTTACATATACAGTTTGATACAGTTCTACTTTATAAAAAGTTTCTATTTAAAAAAATTATCAAGTGTTGTTTGTCTTAAACTAGTTAATTTATTTTTAATAATTTGAGATTCCATTTTAGACGCAACTTCTCAAATTTCTTCCCCTAAAACAGAATTTTCAGATAACATACAAAAGTTTTCAATATCTCTTAACATTTTATATGCTTCCTTAATGTTCTTAATATTGGAAGAAATCATTTCTTTACCATCACTGTCAGATAAAATCTGACCGTTGTCACTATTTTGAAATTCACTGATGCACTCACGTACACTTATGTTAGGATTTTCCGTGAATAAACTTTCATCAACTACTGAATATGAAGTTAAGTCGGAAGAGAATACATTGATAATGGCACATCATCTTCACTATCGTAGTCAACGTTACTGATGGTCTTGGATTCGACTTTTTTCCATTCAGCAACAATCCAAATCGAGGCACTTACAACATTTATGGATTTCTCCGATTGTTCGGTAGATTCAGAATACTTCATGGATCAGGGCAGTGCGGTGAAATTTTAAGAAAGGGGAAGCAGTTTTTAGAAACTTACCTATTTGTAATGTAATTCGATTCTTCGATCATTTTTGCAAATTCGTCAATGACGTCATCATAAAAACGTCGATGCGTCAATCGTCAATCGACAACAGCGATGTATGCGAAAGTCTCTCCAGCCCCATTGAATTTCTCACAAAATTTTTTAAACGTTTAAGTGTTGAAAAATTGCGTTCTACTGATGAACTTGTCGCAGGTATTGTCAATACTAATTCACACAATTTCGACACTTCGGTGTAGGCATCTTCCATCTCCTTGTCTTTTAAAAATTGCATTAGTTCCTTAGCGTTATTTTTTGCGCTAATGTTATCGGTTTCGTAAATCACTTTTAGTTCAGATCGCAGTAACACTCGGTCAAAGAACTGGCCATAATCAAGAAAAAGAGATTTAAACCCATCTTCTGGAAAAGTTTTTCCTTTAAATGCATCAAAATTGCAGAGTTCGGGGAATTTAAAATCATTTAAACCGTCAAATCTATAGTTTATTTGTTGCTAAATTTGATCGATTATTTCATAAAAGAGGCGTCTGTATGATGTTTGAACATCTCCGACCTTGTCTGTTCGAAGACGCTTGGCTTGTGGCTCTACATTTAACGTCATCGTTTTCTCCCAAAATAGATCAAAGTCATGTCTTTTTTGGCTTAACACGGACTTAAAATCATCCACTTTTTTTAGGCAAAAAGCAATATCATTTGTTTTAGTTTGTAATATATTAAAAATATTGTCCGAGAATGGAAATATTTCTGAAAATATGTTCAACAAATAATTAAAATTAAAATCTCGCTTCAAACAGTCCAAAAACCCCCTCGAACTATTTATTGCTTCTGAGTCCCACGTTTCATTATTTTCTATTATATTCTTAAATAGTTCAATCAGTGATTCACGAATTTCAGATACTGTTAACACAAGTCTTCTATAATTCCACCTAGTAGGAGCTACTTTGGGCAATCGTTTGTGGACAATGGAGTCCAAAGCTTGTGTACGTTTTGTTGATTTGGAAAAAAATCAGCCATGCCACTTAAAGTAACGAAAAATACTTTACACTTTTTAATGTGATTGATGGACTGGGATAAAACTAAATTTAATTTATAAGCAAAACAATGGACAAACACAGCACTTCGGAAAGTTTGACAAACACAGCACTTCGGAAAGTTTCTCGAACTTTAGCTTGTAGACCCCCTAATTGCCCTGCCATCACTGCAGCTCCATCATAGCTTTGAGCAACTACTCTCCATTAATTTCTTGAGTAACGTTATAAACTACGGTATATAATGCATCTGCTGTACGATTTTCGGACACCTTCTTAAAACTTCTTCATTAAATTAAGTAAATCTTGGAAATTTCCTTTATTTGAAGAAACCATTGTTTCTTCATGACCTCTAAATCCCAATTCTTGGTGCTGTCCGAGCAAACAAACACCATCGATGTCTTCTTAATATTTGCCTATTTTTATCGACTAGTTCGATCGAAGACTTTTTCTTTATGACGGCCTGCAAATGCGCTTTGGACATAATGTGTCTTTTACAGCTTTGTGGAAATTGTTTAAAACGGAAAAACCAGTTTTATTCCAGAGACCTTTTTCATTTTCAAAAAGTAAACATGGCCAACAAAATAATTTCCTTATATTTTCACACCCTGTTAGCCATTTAAATTGTTCGTATTGTTTTTCCGAATAAAAATGTCTAATACAGTTTTTCAGTTTTGTGGTTAAATTTTTCATAGGCGGTTTTGCCCTTCCTTTAGAAATTATTTGAAGCTTATCAGCGAAGTTTAATGTTGAAAATCCCTTTATTATTAAGACACACACCACATATTCACACACACTCTTCTTACTAAATTCTACAAAATTTTAAACGTTATTACCGACAGCCGAAGTTGACGGTATTTGCATATCCACGTCCATATTATTGTTTTCCATATCGCACCATGCACGACGCGACGTACGTATCACACAACACATGGATAGCCGTTCAAACAAAAAACCTACTCCAACGATAGCTTCCGTCCCACTTAAAGCACGCGAGTGAAATGTAAAAACTGCAAACAGCCGGTGGAAAGTTCAATAACCTCTGGCTCGATTCACAGGAAATCAAGCATACAGGACTCGGCTGCAGAGAAGCTAGCGGCCCGCATAGGTTCTATTCGATATTCTATTGTTGCTGGGTCGGAGTCAAGGCCGTATTTATTATGGGCTTAATAATTAAGATAATATTTTAGCATTTTTAATATAAACTGAATTAATGGTTTCCTATTTCTAAAATTACATTTTAGAAGATGTGTTGTAATTTTTTTTTGGGAAGCACTGCTTCCGTTGCTTCCCTGGACTGCACTCCCCTGCAACAAAACTGCTTCTCTCTATCTTCAATAATAACTGAGATAACCTGCGAAAGTATCTGTACAATACAAAAAAATACTTTACGTTTTTACCACACTTAATTAATTTTAATTTTATATAAAATAAAGTATCACTAATTCCAGTATGCATCATTTTTTCTCAAGACAGCTCAGTAAATATTTGATACTTCCAAAACTACATCTGTCTATACATTGTCACCCGATTAATTATATGCCACTCAATGTCAAAGGAGCAATATTTTATATGAGAGAAAGAATAACACCACTAAAAGCCAAAAACAAAACATTCCCACAACGGCTGTAGAAAAAAAAAACACATACAAAGAAAACGAGTGTTGCTGAAAGAGAAAGATGCATTGTAGGTACAAAGTATATTTACCCGAACCATTCTCGGGAGAATTTAAAAAAGGCACTGCCGTTAGCATTCTTTCGAGTCAATGTCGGGGTCATTGTCACTGGGTCACTGTGAGCTAAATCGGGAAAATATGACGGCGAGACTCGATATTTTATATATAAGCAGGCTTTTAAGAAAATAACCTGGAAGCGAGTGTAATGCTAGTGTTGGACGCGATGCTAGAGAAAGAACAGGGAATGCTTAGTTTGACATTTTATGTTAGTTTTATGGACGTTTTTATTCTTAAAGACAACTAATACCGTTGTTCTTTTCACGATCGTAAAATCTAGCGAGGACGTTAAAATATTATAAAATATATGACGGGTATAAAGTATCGGCTATAAAATTGTTTAATTTGCTTATAATAAACAATAATGTAATATTGAAACTTAATGCATTCAACTAAATGGAAGCTGATCATATTTACATAAGTAATTATTTGCATTCAGTCTTAAATTGCTTATGTCCATATTACAGTGGTTTTTAAACTCAAGTATTTCTTGCATAATATACAGGATGTCGAATTTCGTTGTATTTGCAGGCTATTTCGGTTATTAGTAGAGTTATATTAAAATACAAGAGTTCTAACCACACTACACCACAACTTATTACGTTTTCGACGCGCGTTTCGCTAACCAAGTTAGTATCATCAGCAGATGATATAAACTAAAGGGACTATAGGGAATAGGCCCTCTGTCTTTATTTAGTGCTTTCTCACCACATTTAACTATTTCTATATTCTCAAATGCATCCAATAATCTATTATTAGATACATTTTTAATCAACTTAAGATTATTTATTCCTATTTGGTGATTGTTTTCCAAAGCATGTTGGGCAACGCTTGACTTTTCTGTTCTTCTGTATCTTAAATGTGCAATGTGTTCTTTAAAACGAATGTTTATGGAGCGTTTAGTTTCCCTAACTTATTTTAGATCGCGGTCATTACAGCTAATTTCATAGATGCCACTCATCTCCTTCGAGTCGACTATGTCTTTAGGGTTTTCAGGGGATTTTTCAAACTATTCTCCGTTTTGTAGGCTACTCTAAAACCTACGTTTTTAAATACTTTTTCTAGACCTCTCGTATATCATACGGGGATTACTATGAACTTATTGGGAGTCTCATTTGCATGAAATGTATGTACAAAATTACCATTATATCCGTTACTTTTAGTTATATTTTTAATCCGATTCATTTCATTGTTAAAACGTTCTTTACTTAATGGAAAATTGACTAACCTCTCAGTTAAGAAATGAAACGTTGCCATTTTGTGATGACGGCAATGAAATAAGTCGGATGTTATATACCTATCAGTATTAATACATTTCCTATAAATATCAAATTCTAATTTATCGTTGTTTCTAATAACTAAGGTGTCGAGAAAACGTAATTGCCCATTGTTCTCCTGTTCGTACGTAAAATTAACGGAAGGATATTTGTTGTTTAATGTTTCTAACAAAGTGTCCAAATTTTCTGTTATATTAATATATCGTCTACGTATCTATACCACACCCTTGGGAAATACTTGAGTTCTTTTTTGAAATGGGTTTCCAATCTACCCATAAACAAATTTGCAAGGAACGGAGATAAGCAGTTGCCCATCGCAGTTCCCTCAAGTTGTTTATAATATTTATTGAAAAAAAAATTTTGATTCATACATAATTTTGTGAGAAGCAAATATTCATCAATAATATCTTTCTTCAAATTATTGATTTCAAGTAGTTCTTTTAGGTACTCTAAAGCTAGTGGTATGGGTATACTAGGAAACAATGAGCTTACATCAAAAGATATTAAAATCTCACCTTCTTTTAAGTGAACATTCTTAATTTTATCTAAGAATTCTAACGAGATATTTAATATGCTAAATTCTTCTACTAACCATTTTGAAATATTGTACGTTGGTGATCCAACAGCTGAAACAATAGATCTCATACATGGACTTCCCAGGTTTATGGATTTTGGGAAGGCAGTTTAGATAACTGTGGGTTACTATGCGTTAGTTTGAATTTTAGTTTATCGGACACAAGGTTTTTACAATCTTTTAAGATACTTTTTACTTCTGCTATCATTTTTGATAACTGGTTTTTCTCATTTAAATCGTAAGGACCAGTTTGAATCAAATTGTCTACTCTTTCAAAATAATCTGTTTTGTCTAGTATAACAACCTTATTTCCTTTGTCAGCTTTTAAATAAAAACATTCTTTTTTCTTCAGTCTCTCAATAACTTCAGTATTTTTACGAGAAACATATTTTGACTTGTTGGAGTAGTAGAGTTATTTCTGTTTCAGAAATGTATAGAGTAATAAAGTGGGGAATTCCATCCAGTTTGGCTGAATTTCAGACTCATCCATAGGCGTAGGTAAACTTTATAGAAATAATAATACAGATACTTTTAGAGCCCTGTCCTTTTGCATACCTAGAGGTTTTATTACTCTATAGATAACATTTATTACTAAATGCATATATAGTAGGCTTAATGGAGGCTGGTAATAAACCACAGATTATACGTCTAAATTGTGCTTTTTTTAACATGTTAGTATTGGCTGTTACGCCATACTGTGAACAGTGTTGTAGAATATTATTCACTCCATCGAAAAGATGTTCTAATAATTCTACATGATTGCATAAAACACGATTACGAATGACTGGAATTGGAAAGTCCGCCGTTTTCAAATTATTGCGGAAAGAAAGGTATCAAGTTAAGTGGAAACCCCCAAGAAAATTCCAGGAAGACCAGCAAAAGTCCTTGATGAAGACACCAAATGTGAAATTCGTAGAAAAGTTCACTCTTTTTATTTTAAAAAAACGAAACACCCACTCTAAAATTTTGATGGAGCTTCGCCAAGATGGCGGTGTTCCTTTGACAACTTTAAAAAATATGGATTATGCCTGGGAAAAGCATAACCGAAAAGCACTTTTCCTGGAAAGCGAGGAAATGGTTTGCTGGCGACGAAAATTCTTGAAAGGTATAAAGCAGTACCGCAGGGAGCAAAAGAAAATTTTGTATCTTGATGAGACATGGATCAATGCAGGTTATATAGTATAAAAAATGTGGCAAGACAAAAACATATCAAGTGCCCGCCAAGCTTGAGTATGAGGACATGAATTTGGATGTTTTCGAAGACTATTTTGTTGATGATAAAATATCTTCTGGCTGATTCGGTAGTGGTTATGGATAACGCAGCCTATCATTCACGGCGCATAGACAAAACACCAGCTTCACCTTGGAGAAAACAAGAAATTATCGACTGCCTAACTACCTAAGGTATTGAGTTTGGACCCAAAAGAACTACTAGCCATAGCAAATTTACACAAAAATCGTTTTATGAAATATGCCTTGGAAGATATAGCAGAAAAATATATAAAGAAACTGTGCTGCGCTTACCGCCATATCATTGCGAACTAAATCCTATAGAACTTATATAGGCCCAAGTGAAATGATTTGTAGGAAGACAAAACATCACATTTAAAATGAAAGATGTTAAGCTACTGTTTGATCAAGCCATTAGGGAAGTGACACCAGAGAACTTGCGAAAAGCATGTGATTAAACATGAGGAGAAAATGTGGGATCTTGACAACCTGATCGATCAGACGGTGGACCCTTTACTTATAATGACAAGAGGTGATGGCCGTTCCTCAGATGACGAAGAATATAACATTTATTTTATCTATATATAAATAAATAAATAAATAAATAATGCCTTTATATTACGAAGTAAATTACAAAAATAGAAATCCGATGTGGGTGGCGGTATCCAACTAAAGCTGCTCTATTACAACCACCCTAACTAAGTCATTAAGAAGCTAAATTTAATAAAAATTAGTACATTATTGGCACATATTAATTTTAAATAGTAATTCACAAAAGAATATTAATTATACATAAGTTCAAGTGTGTATTACAATGTCAATTTATTTAATTTATACATATATAGAAACAAATACACATATATACATAATAACAATACACTGTTTAAGTTAGATCCTTGTGCACGCAGGGAGGAACAAAAAATTAAAATAAAACAAAAAGAAAAGAAAAGATCACAATATTCTAACACGATTGTCTAAAAGTCATTTCTTAAACCGTTTTTTAAATGCGAAGGCATTAGGAGCCCGTCTAACGTCGTTTGGCAGACTATTGTACAGCATAACAGCACTGTAACTAAAAGAGCGCTGGAACAGCGCTGTGGAATGTCTGGGAGCATTATAAAGTTCACGATGACGGGTGTGTAGATCGTGAACATCAGAGCCTCTGATTAATTTATTAAAGAGATATGTAGGGATTTGGTGTTGGCTGTTGGATTTTATAAACAAGTAATCCTAAATGAACCTGAAACCTCTCCTTGATTGTGAGCCATCCTGATTCACCAAGGGAGGGGGTAACATGATCGTATTTGCGTAAACCGAAAGTAAATTTAAGACATGCATTCTGAAGTTTCTGGAGACTTTCCCTGTCCCTCTGAAGCAGTGCAGGCCAGTATACTATATCACAATAGGTTAAATGGGATAAAATAAGAGAATCTGTCAGTCTCAGTCTCGCATTCCTATCAAAAATATCCCCATGCATATATAACAGTCTGAGTTTACCAAAGGTTTTTTGTATAAGAGATTTAACATGAGAGGCAAAACGTAAGTCGGAGTCAAAAGAAAGTCCCAGGTTCTTTACAGTATCGGTGGCAACTAAATCTACGTTATTAATTAAAATTTTAAAAAGTGGGTTTGTAAGTACTCTGTCTCTACCCCTACCAAAAACTATCATTTGGGTCTTAACCTCGTTAAGTATTAACTCATGAGATCTCGAGACTGCGAGTATTTGTTCTAGGTCAGAATTAATTTTAAAAGCAGCATTATCAGCTTCCGCAGATGAAAAAGAAAAGTATACCTGCGTGTCGTCTGCGTACTGGTGAGAGTGGCAGTGTTTTAAGAATTTATGAAAATCCGCAGTATATAAGGGAAAAATTAAAGGACCCAGGATACTTCCTTGCGCCACACCCCTATTAATTACAATAGAATCGGAAAACGTATTATTTACTATAACTTTTTGCCTACGATCATGAAAGTAATCTTTAATAAGATGATAGATATAGATGAACAAAGGAACTTATTTGAGACGTCATAACCCTTTCTAAAATTTTGGAAAGGGTTGGCAATATACTGATTGGACGATAGTGGGACAGATCAGAGGCATTAGCTTTCTTAGGCACAGGAACCACAATGGCAGATTTCCATTCCTTAGGAAAATGTCCTTGGCGAAGACATTTGTTAATAATAAATGTAATATGCGGAGTTAAATAGGGAGTTATGTAAAGAAGCATTTTTAAATTGATACCATCACTACCTACAGCATTTGTTTTTATTTTGTGACTAATTTTTTCTACACATTCTTCAGAAATTTGTGTAAACTGAAAATCTTTGTAACAACCAAATCCTTGAGCTATATAATGATTAGTTAGAAATTCCTGGTTATGACCAACGACTTGTGGTATGGAGTTAGTAAAAAAAATATTAAAATCGTCAGCTGAACCATTTTCGAAGTTAATTAAATTGTTACGTTTGCATGAATTTAAGTTTAAGTATTGAATCGTACGCCAAAAGCTCTTGGGGTCTCTTTTAAATGTATACTGAAGGTAGGCCCTTTTTTCGACTCTAACTGCAATATTTACTTGATTTTTTGTACTTAGAAAATGCTTTATCCCGGAGTTTCATCATAAGTTTCAAGTTTGAAGTTAGCCACGGGGCCGGTGGTTTCGTAATTTTCCTGGTTTTAAAAGGCGCGTGTCTGTCAAAAACATTTGTGACATTATTAGAAAAAGAAGTTATTACAGTATTAATATCATTTATTGAAAATATATAGTCCCAGTTGATATTATATAGGTCAAACAGAAAATGATCGATTTCAAAATTATTGAAATCCCTGTAAGTACGATAAAAGGGTCTTAGCTTACTTTTAGAAATATCTATATCAAAACTTACCAGCTTGTGTTCAGGAATGTCCTCCATATTAAGAACAGAGACATCGCGAATAACATTACAATTTGAAGATATTAATATATCTATGAGTGTACTAGAGGTATCAGTAATTCGTGTAGGCTGCTTGATAAACGGACTTAAACCATATTTATTAAGCAGATTATTAAACGAAATAAAATTATAGTGAGACGTGTTTAAAAAATCTATATTGAAATCGCCCCCCAAAAACACGAAATCATGTTCTGGCAAGACACTTAATATTGCATTTTCCCAATGATCAAGGCATAGATTGAAATGTGCATTAGGCGGCCTATATAGTGAACCCATGTAGATTTTTTTACCTTTTAACCTCAAAGAAATCCAGATTTGTTCCATTGGACTATCTATTTCACCAATTTCTAAAATAGTATACTTAAGAGAGTTTTTTACAAAAAATGCCACGCCACCACCTCTCCCACATCGATCCTGCCTAACAATATTAAAATCAGTAATTTTTAAGCCGCTGTCAGGAATACCAGGGCTTAGCCATGTTTCAGAGAGGCCAATAACATCAAACGAACTCCCAGTCACCACGTCTGAAAACAAATCAAATTTCGCACACAAGGATCTGATATTAAAATGCGAAAAATTTAAAAATGCGTCTGGCATATTGCTCCGCGCTCCGGCCGAATGTTATAATATTTATTATCTGTTAACAACAAAGTAATTTATTCTATAAATTGAACTGTTTAACAATATCAAGGCAATAATTTCTACCCTAACCAAAAAAATAATTATTAGAAGGAAAAAAAAAAAAATATATATATATATATATATATATATATAAATTAATTATTAGAAGAGAAAAAATATCTATTATATATATTCTATTAAAGTTACTATATACTAGTTACTAATATATATATTATGTACATACATATTACATATAATTTTGATTTTGTTAAAATAAAATTTCGTTAAATTTAAATTATTTGTATAAGTAACCAATCAGTAAATCAACGGATAACAATAGACACATTGTATAAATTGACCCAAAACCGGGTGGTACTACCTGCATTTGATGAAAAGAAAGAATTTTGCAATGAGATCAATGCCAAACTATGGAAGTGGCATCAGTTATTGGTGAGTCACCCTGCAGTCCTTTTGCTACTTTTTGATGAGACGAGACGTGCTACCAGTAGGCCCCCCTCACAATTCAGTTGGTATAATGACTGCTTATAGAATTTTTACGTAGAATAGAGTGGCGTAGTTAGATTTTTCTCAGGTCTGATACTTTTCGAGATATATTCAAACTTTTTTTTTAAATAAAACACCATTTATATCTATACATTGTTATATTCTGTTCATTACGAGCTTTTCAATGATATATAACATTTAATAGTGGTTTTTTTTATTTTGACCCTTTCAATCCAGCACAGTTGGTCTAAACGGAAAGATCTTAAACGAAATATGCCATAGTTGTCAATCCTGCAGTACCAGCCGAAAAGTGTGATATGATGAGGTATTTTATCCGCTGCGCTGTACCATTTCTAATAATATATACAGGGTTATTCACGCAACCCGTTCATTAAAAGTTTTTGATGATACCATTTAGATAAAAATTTCAAATTTTGGGATTAAGGTAAGGTCAAGGGGTACTTCTTTTTTGAAATATTTTCAATTTCCTGTCAATTCCGGTTTAACCGGAAGTTGGTATCAACTTGCTTATTTTAAATGGAACACCCTGTATTTTATGATATTTTTGGATTCTACGGAGAATTTTAATGCTATTTTATGTAGCATGTCCTATACCTAGGCTCAAGCGTTCTTAGGATACTTGACCTTGAACCAAAAATGAGCCTTCGGGGTACCAAATTTTAAAATCTCATATTTTTGTAAGTTTTGAAGATATAATCTTCATATTTTGCAGACGATAAGATCGGTAAATAATCTTAGGTTTCTATTTTTTTTATTGAATTTGTCTATTTTTATACAGGGTGTCCTAAATTCAGCGGCAAACATTCACATTTTCAAAGCCGCTAAAGTCCGCTTTTTTAAATGGGACATCCTATAACTTTATGCACTATCAAATGTAGAATTTAATTTTCTATCGAACTGTATTAAGGTTCCCTATACCTATTCGTAACCATTTTCGAAATAATCAGGTTTTTTTTTATTAAACTATCATATGTATTTGCTAAATGCTTACACCTTCCCGTAGTAAGCCATGGAAAAACAATTGTTGTGCTTTTCTATTCAACATGACAGCTGATTTGAAACTTTTAAATTAAAATAAAATAACACTCAAAAGCTGATATTCTCAATTTTATTTTATTTATCGGAGAGAACGTGCCATGTTTTTAATGAACAACATTCTCATTTATCGCCAATGAACAAGAGAAAATTTAAGAGGATTGAAACGAAATTTTTTCGTTTCGGAAAAGTTAAAGTTATAAAAAATGTAATAAATTGTTTACGTTATTTTTAACCATATCTACTAAGTTCGAGACTGTTTTAAACTTGTTTTAGTGAACTTAAAAATTATAGCAATCTAACAATCAACAATAAATAAATAAAGTAATAAAATTGAATTATAACAAATGTTCTATTTGCTGTCTGTTCATTTGAAGACACATTTAAATTCTTCTTTGTACAGTTACTGCGGCCCGTTGAA
>JAUTXW010002954.1:0-50797 GCA_030620095.1 Kuschelorhynchus macadamiae
GTGCATACAATTATGTGTTTTTGAAAAGGTAAAAAAAAAGACAAATTTTATAGTCTATAAACATACAGGATGTTCCATTTAAAAAAATAAAGCAAGAATATTAAAAAATGTTAAAAATAGCGGAATGGCGCCATTTTGTTTTTTGCGCCAAGATATGTTGCAAGAACATATATTCAGTCAATTCAATATTTTGATGTCTAATACTAGACGTATAAGATCTTACTGTCTTTATTAGTTTGGCGTCGACTTCACGAAGTAAAATTTTCAAGGTGGAATAACATATTATTTTTCACTTTTTAGAGGATTTTTTTGAAGTTTTTTTATAAACATTTTTATTCTATAGAACGTAATGATTATTGAACAGAACTAATTTCTCTGCAATAGAGAAACAAAAACGAATATATAGACAATGTATTCGAGAACATGTTGAACAGTTACTTCAATAATTCCTCGAATATAAATTTGTTTTTATTTAGATTTTTAGTAAAATACTATTAAAAGTTAGATTAGTTTTTGGTTCATAATTTTTAACTATTATTTTTGACGTTAATGTACCTAGTTTCAGTAGAGACTATCTACTAGTTGCTCATCTCGGAGGGTGATTTCTTTCACGATTACAATACTTTACTTTTACGAGGGAAGTAAAAATTTCTGAGAATTTCCTACAATTTGGTAAAAAAACTAAGCTCTCTATCTTTAAAAATAATAAACTTACGGGGGTGGTCATTTATAATGAATACTCTGTACCTAATGAAAACCAGACTGTTTTAAATAATTTGATAGTTCTGTTAATTTTTGCCTATCTTAGATTACTGAAAGGTAATCAATTTAATTCAAAGCACAAGCAAACTCGTAACTAAGTTTTACGAAAAACTCTACAGTAATGTCAACGAAATATCAGTTTTACTCCAAACGAACAATCCAATATCTCCAGCGGTTTCCGGAAACTATTCGTAACCCAGCATCTCTCTAAAACTTTGGTTTAATCAAGGAACCGATAACATAAGTAATAGAGTGAGGCTCAACAAAAGACTATAATAAGAGAAAATGTCAGAAGCAAAGGTCTATTATGTTGAGCATCAAGGACACAAAAAGAAGGAGTTATTTATTTTTATGATATATATCGCCGGTTGCGCTCCTTTATGATCTTTATTTCACCTGAAAAGATTGGATTAGGAATAAGAGAAATAAAAAGCTAGAAAAAAGTTTTTATCTTACAAGCCAGGAATAGGAAAAGACAATAATAGCCTTTTCAATTTAAAACTGAGAACAAAAGAAATCCATATATACTGAAATTAATTTACAAGCCAAAAAGCCCTTAGTAGAATTTGCTTTGTTCGTACATTGAGTTGCTCACTCATTGGTTACTTAATGTCGCCGCGACGCGGTAAATTGGGGTACGAGAAGGATACGAATGGGCGATGTGTTTTTAAACGGACTATTGGAGCCAAACTACTTTTAAATTTGCTAGGGACGCATACTGACGTAGTTTTTGATAGAGTTTATTAGAGATATTTTATTATGTAGACGATAATTTTCAAATTGTGATAAGCAGTTTTCGTTTATTAGTTTGGCAGATGTTTACTGAATAATTTTATTGTATCGCAAAAATCTCTGCAATGTAAATTTAACTGTTTGAAGTAAATATTAATATTTTACTTTGCTAAAGCACCAAAAAATGCAATCCGTCCTTGATTATAATTATTTTGCACAGCAATTATAATTTTAATATTAAGATTGCAAGTATAGTATAGTATTGCACACGGTTCTGAAACAGCGACGCAACGGAGAGATGAGGTAAAATCTAGCCTGCTTTCTCTCTATGCATAGGCGTGCCTAAATACTTCAGCTGAAATATTAAAAAATAGAATTTAGGAATTATTGCGTATTAGTGTATTGCTATATAATTCTAGCCTGTTTGCTGTCTATTCACAGGCGTGCCTAAAACTTTAGCTAGAATATTGAAAAATAGAGTTTAGGAATTGTGTATTAGTGTATTGCCATATAATTAGAAGAAAAAATATCCCAAAATATCTGTCTAGATAATGCATAACATTTTAAAATCATTTTTATTTTTTTAAGAATATAGGTTTATATACTTAGATAAAGAAAAAAACGTAATCACCTAATAATGGACTCACTTTTAATAAGTTGTTTTCTACTTCTCTAAAAAAAGCCAAATATTGTAATCGTTAAGAAATCGCCCTTCCAAGTTTTTACAGATCTTTATGTTTTAGGGTCCTCCTCGATGCCAAAAAAACATGTTTTCTCAGTTCTATCGATCTGTCGGTCGGTCAGTCTATTCATAGCATAACCAAAAACTTTATCCGATTGACTTCAAATTTTGGTCAAAAATTTGATAGATAGATAGATAGATAAGTGTTTATTTATATTCCAAAATATAACAAATAGGTACAAAAAAACCCAATGGATGTGGAACAATATCAGCAAGTAGTATTACAATTACTAAATAGCGGCATATATAAAATACCTTGCTTTTTTTCCTGGATCTTAGAATCTATCATCGTATCACAATACGTCATGAGTTAACTACCTATGTAGCTGCATTGAAAATAATTTTGGATTAAGAGAAAAAAACAAAAACAAACATTACAGTGAGATAAAAAATACTCAGTTTCACATTTGTACTTACAGTTTCTACAATTACAGATTGAAATACATATATTTACAGATTAAAATACCTACATGTCTAGTGTGTAGTCTTAGGGAGAGAAAAATTCATTATATTATTTTTGTCAGAAGCAAAGTATTGTGTAAAAAGTCATTTTACATAAGAATTTTCTTAATACATTTTTTAATTGAGAATTCAACATTTTTTTGTAAATATGTGAAGTTGTATTTATCAGGAAGAAGGTACTATACATAAGGAAATATCGCCAAGAAGGTCGAAATATTGTTTATATTGATGAAACTTGGGTGGATAATGACTTGACCTTAAAGAAGCGCTGGCAGAGTGAAAATGTTTTTTTCTGGAGGAATATTGGTGCCTCTCATTAAAGTTACTAAAAAGATCTCCATTATTTGAAACAAACACAGTCCAAGATATACATACTAGTAAGAGATAAAATATTGTTTTCAATAAATACTTTTCTACAACTATCTTGCAGTCTTAATTTAAAAATAGAACGAAGATTTTTTACAAAACAGAGATTCTAGCAACATCAACTGAATTTTCGCAAAAGATAAGGCCATATCTGATATTTGATTGAATAAATTCATGATAGGCCGATAGAGCAGCATCCTGACCAACCCTCTCAGCCAAAATTTTTAAAACATAACAGTACTTAGAAACTTTAACGGCCACACCCTCAACGTATACCCTCCAGTCCAGTCTTCTGTCTATTTCAACTCCCAGGAAAGATATGTTTTCCTTTGATACTAACTGTTCATTAGTGTACTAAATATTGGAATCATTATTTACTCTATTTCCTAAAAGTCTTTCAGTTATGGGTCATATGGGGATGAACTAGCAACACTTTGGAAAAATGCAATGGCGGAGCAGAATGGCGGCCTAATGAAATGTGTAAAAGCTACTACGAGAAAAACTACTTATCCAATTTATCTGAAATATGGCAAAAAATCGAGTATTACGTTGAAATGAACTACTAACTGAAAACTACTAATTAAAATGATTTGAAATGTTAAGTGTAATAGAAAGATAAAGGGGTAGAATTTTAGTACGAATCCAAGATGTCGGAATACAATGGTGGCCTAGTAAATTGGTAACATCCAGGTACGAATCCAAGATGGTAGCAGAAAATAACGGCTTAATAAAATATTTAAAAAAACTCAAATTCAGCCCAAAAAAGCTGAAGTAATAATGTTAATAAAAATATTTGGAAATACAGTGTATATTGGTTACTAAATAAATATGGGCGAAACTAAATTGGGTCACACGTTTTACAAGGAATCATAACTAGAAAAGGAATTTAAAGTAAAGGGAATTTACCGATTTTTTTTTAATTTTCAAGTAAATTATATGATAAAACCAAAGGTAACAGGGATACAATGTATTAAAAATATTTACTACAGCACTATATATATATATATATATATATATATATATATATATATATATATATATATATATATATATATATATATATATATATATATATATATATATATATATATATATATATATATATATATATATATAATAACGCCCGTCATATCAGTTTTAGTTTAGTCTCAAAGATCTTTAGCATTTTATAAAATTTCGATAGAATCGGGTCAGTATTGTTTGTAATATTAAGTTTTGTTTTACATAAACTGATAGAAAATTATTAACAAAAAATATTTTTCTTTATCTAAAAAAACCAAAAGAGGCGCAATCAATTTATTTACATTTTTGTTAAGTACCGTTTATTGGTTTTTTTGTGCAATGCTGAAAAATCCCATATGGAAGTTACAGAGTGTTAATTTTAATAATGTACAAAAAACTAAAAAAAATTGAGTCCGAACCTAATTTTTTTTCCAGTCGTATACCAGCTTTAGGTTAGTCCCAGGTACCTCTAGTACTGTGCAAAATTTTATTAAAATAGGTTCACTAGCGCCTGAGGTATTTAGTTTTTAGGAGGTTTTGACAGATCACCCTGTATATGCGTTAAAGATAAATTTAGAATTTTTTTATTTATAAATATGAAAAGCTCTTGGTCCATACTAACCATTTCACTATGTCCATTTTTTCGTGAAACATCCTGTATATTTACAGTCCCTTCAAACAATTTTATGAAGGCCCATTTTGTTCCATGAAATATAATTTCTAACAATATTTTACGAGTTTCTACCTAAACCAGTAAATAGGATAAATGTTTTGATTCTGATTTTTTAAGACCGCCATTTTGTTCTGTTATGTTGATTAAGATTTTATTATTTTTGAAAACAATTATTTAGCTGCCATTTTGTTTCCTCGTCTTGGATTTGCACCACAAATTTACCAATTTATTTCTACATCACATTTATTGCTTGCACAAGCTTGATCTAGTAAATAATTCTTACAGGCGGATTTTTTGGTTATTTTATTGGGCCGCAATTTTATTTTGCTATCTTGGATTCATACCAAAATGTTACCAGTTCATTTCTATGTAACATTTGATTTTTATGCAAAATTTGTGGTAAATTGGAAATAAGTTTTTTAGTAATACTTCCAAACTATCACCAGGTCGTCCCCATATAACCCTAAATTGTTTTCCAAAATTTAATTGGGTAAGTTGTTTTGTTGCTATTTCGCGAACCGACAGATAGACAGACAGACTGACAGAAGAGAAAATATATGTGTTTTAATATCTAGGAAAGAAAAAACATAAAACCTGGGAGGGCATTTTTTTTGACGATTGCTAATATTTTATTTAGCAGCCATTTTCTTCCACTATCTTGAAATCGTACCACAGTTTTACCATTTTATCTATCGCTATATGTTAATTAAATATCGCACACCACTGGTCAGAAACCTCCGCCCGGCAGTGCAATCTCCGATTTCAGAGCCTGACTCGTTCACGATTCAATCTAAGGCATCTCTTATCTTCGTCTTTCACACGTCATTCGCGCCGAACATGCCTATTTCTCTCTGACAATAATCTGATCGTTGAACGGGCCGCGGTTTTGAAATATGTCAATCACAGGTATCCTGACTACGTTGACGTCTACCGATACCTATCAATATTATTTTTGGTATTTTATTTCAATTCCTGACGCATTAAAAAAATAATTTGAACGGACCCCATAACTAGAATAATTTTTTATCCGCATTCCTTTCACGCGTTCAGACTTATGTGCCTGACTTTAGGATAGCTTTGTCTATTAAGTGAACGTTTAAATACGAACTGTCATTGACTTGTGGACCTATTTTTAAAACTTTATAATTTTAAAGCTATTTATGTCATGTTTTATCACAATTCTATAATCATATGGCACATATTATTAATATCTGAAATTAAAATGTTGTGAGAATAAGGGTTATGCAGAATTATTGAAGCAAGGATACTCCTTTCTCTCAATTTGTAGTTTATAGAGACAATAATACAGTCAACAAACACGAAAAAAAATTGCGACTGATGTTATAATTGCTGTACGAGGGAGTTTAAAGCATCCTGATTACAAATTTGACATCTAAAATTGTCCACTAGGTATAGATTTTTGAGTTATAGAATGCATTATTTTTATTTTGTTATCATTTTTATGTATTTTTCTATATACGTTCAAATCAAGATATTCTAATCACAGCAGGTTATATTTGCAAAAATACACATGATTATATACCTCGAATTTAATTCAGCCAAATCAAATCCTAAATATCATTTTTTTTAACATTTCAGTAGACCGCCATTTCATTTTATCATATTGGATTTTTACCAAAATGTTACCATGTCATCCCTTTATGGTCCTTCATTTTGAACAAAATTTGAAGTCAATCGGGTAAGTAGTGTTTTAGCTATGCCGCGAACAGACAGACTGACGGACAGACATACCTACAGACAGACAGAATTGAGAAAACATGTTTTTCGGCATCTAGGGACTCTTAAACGTAAAGATCTGAAAAAATCTCACGAGGGAAGTAATAACTAATTATCTTAAGAAATCATGGTTCTTGGGATTAAACCGTGTCAAATTGGAATTACTATCCGACGTTTCGCCTTCGATTGCACGAGGCATCTTCAGGGATCTTTACTCCACGAGATCTGAACACTGAATGAGCTCGAAGAGATTCAGGCGGGCTTTTATACCCGACTTGTGCTCGCCGAACCCTGACCCTGTGTTAAGATCGACTGCTCGTGTGGTGTAGACCGTAACCCGTATCTTTATTGACATTTTTTGTACCTTTAAATATTTGAATAGATTCTCTAACTTTTCGTTTATAAAAATCTGGAACCGATGCTAGAACCTTGGTTTCCTTTACATTTACGAAATGGCCAGTGTTATGCTGGTGTTCAGCTACAGCAGATTGAACAATTTGTTGTGAACATCGTTCATGTTCCTTAAGTCTAGTTGATATTGAGCGTCCTGTTTCTCCCACATACACTTCTCCACAGGAGCAAGGAATTTTATATACTCCTTCTGTTTAGAAAGGTACAAGATCTTTCGGGGGTCAAGCGTTGTCCATTCTTCTTATGTGTATTGAAGATTGTACGTATGTTGGACCGCCGAAGTAATCGTCCTATTCTGTCTGTAGTGCCATGTATGTAGGGAAGAACAACACTACCTAATGATGGCTCTTTATTATTCTCCTTTGGCGGAGTTGGTTTACTATGTCTTTTAATTGAATATCTTCAGTGCAATAGCTATTCCCTCTGAGAGCTCCGGTCAGTTTCGATGTTTCCGATGTTAAAGAATCTTGATCAGAAATCGAAATAGCTCTGAATACTAGTGAGTTAATAACCGATTTCTTTTGTTTTGGATGGTGATGAGAATTTGCGTTTAAGTATCTATTTGTATGCGTCGGTTTTCTCTACACAGAATGTTCTAATGTACCACTTTCATTCCTTTGAACACATACATCTAGAAAGGGAATTGTTCCATTAGATTCAATTTCCATCGTGAATTTGATATTATGATGTTGCTGATTAAGGTGGTCCAGAAATATGAAGAGATTGTCCTCCAAGAGGCCAAACAACAAAAGTATCATCTACATATCTAAACCAGTGCTTCGGTTTTAGTGGAGCGGATGTTAGAGATATTTGCTACCACAGGTGATAGAGGAGATCCCATAGCTGCCCCTGAAGTTTGTTCCATAAAAAGTTCTTTGAAAAGTGAAATAAGTAGATGTAAGACAAGCTTCCACTAGGTCTATTAAGTTCTTATTAAGATTATTGTTATCCAGTATGTCTGATAATGGAAATTGAGTCGTTGACAGGAATTTTTGTGTAAAGTGATTCTACATCGAAACTAACCAAAATATCTTCGGAATCCAACTGGATTGTCTTGAGTTTTTCCACGAAATGTGCAGAGTTTTTAATAAAAGAATCTGTTTTTCCAGTAAATGGATTAAGAAAATTTGAAAGATATTTACCTAAATTGTATGGGTGGGACATTCGAGAAAAAGTAGAAAAAATAACACCAAAGAACACTAAAAAAATTAAAAATACATATGGGACCAATTCTTAGATTTTCGCCATGTGAGAAAGCACAATTTGAACGAGAACACATCACTGGAAGAGTTGGAGAAGATTTTGGAGGACTGGGCGAGCAATATGACAAAGAATGATGGGAGCGGAGGTAAGGAAGGAGTGGTGAAAACGGGTCTAGTACGATTTAATACATCTCGATTTTTTCACTTTTTTTGATTTTGTTAGGAAGCTCACCTTTAATTTAATATATTTAAGCAAAAAAAAGCGTAGATGAAGCGTTTTTTATATTAAAAAAAATCACAAAGCTTTCTAGAAATTACCAAGAAAGTTCAGAAATGGCACTACTTTTCCAATGCTAAAATGTCGACTATGAAGTTTTTGAGAAAATACAGATTCTTAAATTATATGCACTGTTGCCAAACTTACTTGGTTTTCTTCAAATATACAACAAATAGTATTCCTAAATTTAAACACAACGGTTTAACGACAGTTTTATAAATAAAATGCCCAATTTTCCTTCGGACACAATATAGAACTGGTTGCCTACTTAATGTGAAACTGACCCTAAATAGTTTTGTTTTAATGATAGTGCCTCCGCGCTGTCTAACCTGATGCTAACCCGGTACCAATCCACCTAATTCCTTACCATTCTGACTTGTACCATCCCATCTTTAAAAAAAAATATTGCTGGCACATCAATGAATATAACAAAAGTTACTCTGGCAACAACGCTTACCGTCTGACTAAATGATATGCAGTTAAGATAGCAGAGTTTAGATACAAAACAAACTTCATTTGTTAGATATTATGTTAGAGAATTATTCATATTCGTAATTAAAAAAAACAATTCTAATTTAATAAATGTATACTAGAAATAAACAAATGTTTCAAAATACACATATACTAACTTACAACAGTCACATGCAAAGAATGAAACGGAATTTCAAATAAAATGTGTTAAGTGCCGTAGAGCGACTTGACAAATCAATTTTAATTTGTATTATTTTGTAAAAAATTGTAATGCATCCACGCTTTTTTTTGCTTAAATGTAGTAAATTTGAGGTAATCTTAATAATAAAACTCAAAAAAGGTCAAAAATCGAGATGTATTAAATCGTACCAGGACCGTGAAAACTATTTGGAATAATACTGCCTAAATATTTCAAGAAAAATACCAAACGTTTAATATCAATTTTGATCCTTTAAGGGATGCGGGGATCAGTCACCGGAGAGAACTTCAATCCGCTTCAAGATTTCGTAAAGAAAGTTGCCGGAGTTTAACGTGTGAAACATAAGAATGATTAATTTGTGGGACCGAAATAAACCGGAAGAGCTTCAACACAGATTTTATCACATATCAGTGGAGTTGGCTTCTCATGATGAAGAAGCAGCAAACTGTCTAGTTTCCTTTTTCAAAAAAGAAATAAATAACGATGATACGGAGACGGAAAGATGGGAGTACAATACAGTGTTTTCAAAAACTAGGCAGAGGCGAAAAGAATTTATCAGTCTCGAAATGGTTAGTACCAAATTCCAAAAATCCTAGTCTAGGGAAAAAATATAAAAACGGAGCGACTTTTTTAAACTGAAAATCCAAATTGGCAACTGGTACAAAAATATGCCCATTGGAAAGAATATCCTTTCTAAGTGGACAAAAGAAGCTGCAAGAGATAAAAAAATCATAAACCATTCAAACAGAGCCTCTGCAGTGATCCCCTTAAGCCGATCCGGAATAGGTTACAAAAACTGATCAAAATTACCGGACATGGAAGTGCTTCATCCATTAAGTCCTGTTTGACACTAAGAGTCATCATTTGAAGTCAAGAGTTAAGGGGGACATCGGAGGCAGTACCTACTGCTAAGCCACTTTTTAACTCAGTCCTACGCATCTTCAAGTCATATTGCAACTATTATAGTATCGAAAAATAATTATTACAATTAAATAATGTTATGTCATGTTATATTATTATTGAATATATTTTACGGGTATATTTGCAATAGCTAGCTCGGTATATAATCTTGTCAAATACCTCTCGTCAAAGATATTTTGGGTAGACTGTACTTTGACATTTTTCCGCCATTTTGGTGTTCTTTAGACAAAGGTTATTTATAAGAATGAAATATTTAAATGAACTGGCGAAGGAAAAAAAAGGTAAAAAAAGAAGCCATTCTGAAGTGGACTCCCACGAAAAGCTGTATAAAAAAATGATAAAAATTTTTAACTGAATTTTTAATTTGTTACCGTTTAAGCATAAATTGTCTTACTTCCTATTATTAAAAAAGATGTTTGAACACTTAAATAATTGTGTTTACTGCAAATAGTGTATCTATAGTTAATAAAATTTGAAAAATACTTATAATATACATAAGGTGTCCCCATAGTCTGTTCTCGGTTAATATCTTGGTACCGGTTAGAAAATAGAGAAGAAATGTATGGTAGACTATTAAAAACTTAATCAGGAAAGTGCAAAACCGTTTTGTTCTAATTTGAAACGTTTAGACTCTACATCTGTTCAAAATTGAAAATCCCGATTTTTAATTGTTAATATTTCGAAAACAATTATTCTTAGACCTATGGACAATATATGAAGTAGATGTAGAATTTTAGATAAAATTCAAAAATGTAATAGATTATAGGGTGTTTCATATATGAAAAACTATTTAAGTAGGTATATAAGTCATCCTATATACTAATATTTATATTTAAACTTTTTCTCTATCTCCAACCATTATCACCAAAACCGAGAACACACTACTGGGACACCTTGTATAAAAATTGTACATTTTCTAAAGTTATAAAACTATTTGTCATGCTGAAACTTTTTGCAAGTATATTTTTTTGAGACTTTATAAAGATACGTCATATTTTTTCAAATAAGATGCAAACTTTTTGAAATGCCCTGAGCAAAAACACTTCCTAAACATATGTTTAAATTTATGATAACTTATATCTTGAAGGCTGCATTTTATTGTAACAAAAAAGTTTCAATTTTGAACAAAAAAAGATTAATATATGTATATAAAAGTACACAGAAGACATATGAACAATGCCATGCTAAATCAAGCCGGTCGACGAATGACGTAGGTCGCTCACTCCGAGTTGGGATAGGTCAACATCGCTCGAGGCAACCTATAGAGTTAATGGACCTTGAGTCGCTTCTTCGTGCCGACTCAAATTTATTCAGTTGCTTCACTTAAATCTATGGCCCAAAAATGAATACCCACGTGGCGCCCTCTCCGGCCAATTTCTACTTTGACTTCGAAGCTTTCGCATGCCCATTTCGGTCAAATTATGACTTTAATGATGGTTTATGGCATAAGTGATGGTTTTATCGACAAACCTGCGCTAAGGTAACGGGGCAGATCCAGATAACAGTACAGATTTTTTAAAAAAATTCTTGTTTTAATATAGATACCCAGGAAAAGACCTAACCAAAACGCAATCCTACTTTTAAAACTAAACTATATACACAATTATATTTTGTTAAAAAAAAACTAAAAAAAGACATCGCCTGAACCGAGATTCGAACACATATCCAACGCAATGAAACTCTAGAACCCTACTACTGAGGCTCACACCGAAAATTTAACTTGTTTATACTTCGTCGAATGATTTATTTTTACCCAAAGCGCGTGAGAAGGTGCCACGTGGGGATGCTATTTTAGCTCTTAGACGTAAATAGTTGTTTCTGTTTCTTGTTCGTTATAGCGATTTGTATATACTTGTTTATTGATACGTGGATCGTGTTATTTAATAATACGATTGAGTAATACGATAATAGGTATTCACTTAACATAGCGGAATAAAGTAGACTAATGCCTAATTCGCAAAATGCATCTATCATCGAAAATTAAAGAGAAAACCGGAAACGGCAATATTTAGTCGAAGTAAATAATATGTTAAACAATAAGAAAAACTATGTTTTTATAATGCAAACTAAAAACAAAAAATAAAGTTTGAACATAGGTAGACAGTAAATTTGAAGGCAGGGATATATTTTATTTAATTTGCTTAATATTTGCGAATGAAGTGGAGAACACAGGAGGTACTTTAAATTATTATTAATATCTGTTCAGCATTACGATTGTCGCCTTAGAGTTTTTTCAAGCAATAAATGTTTATACCTGTGGCCCAAAATTCAGATACCGATATTCAGTGAAATCTGCATCTGGAAAAAATTGTCAGCCATTTTGGATCATCAATTTTTAAGTATGAACTTAAAACTCGTAATTTGCCTTTTCAAATACCCACTCTCAGTCAAATGGCAAAATTCCCCCTCCATATTGGCGCAGCCATTTTGAATTTTTAAATGATGATAATTTTTTGCACTTTTAAGTTCCCCAGATACCGACTGGATTGACACGCCAACTATGTTTGCATACCAAATTTGAAGTTAATCGATTGTGATTGTAGGTAAAAATCCAGTACAAGACAAATCAGACAAAGAGAAAAATGAAGCCAATAAAAGCCTAGTAAAAATAATTGGAGTTGAGGGTGTAATAAAAAGCATTTTGTTTTTGTTTCCCGTGTGCATTATTCGGCTGCGAAGTTACATAAACAACACGAGTTACAGACTTATTACACATCTGAATGAAAACAGGTAAGGTTCCACATCGGCTTTAAATAATTTCAACATAAAATTTAATGTAGTAACAAAGGGGACCACGAACCTGGGGGCAAAGAGTTACCCTGCATCACCTTTAGCAATGAGCTAGTCCTATTTGTATATCGATGAATTGAAAAATATTTTAGTGCTACAAAGTATTAAATCATGTTTTTAGCACGTAAATTTTAGACTTTATTCGTTGGTTGACTACACTGTAATATTTTTGAAGAAATCATGGTTCTTGGGATTAAACCGTATTAAAATGGAATCATTTTCCGACGTTTCGCCTTCTATTGCACGAGGCATCTTCAGGGATCTTTACTTGACGAGATCAGATCATCTTTGGCATACAGAGCCCTCGCGATTTGTGGCCAAAATTCTATACAATCCGAAACAGAGAAACTGACTGGAGCCTTAGGAAGGAATGGATATCGCACTGAGGATATTAGAAAATCAATTAGAAAATATAACAATCCTACTACACGATATGAAACTAATAAGGAGTTGATGGGAACTATAGTTCTTCCATTTATACACAGAACCACAGATAAAATTGCAAGGTTACTTCGTCGGTCCAATATACGTACAATCTTCAACACACAAAAGGAAATTGGACAATGTTTGCGATCGTCAAAGGATATTATCCCTTTCCCAAAGGTAGGAGTATATGCAATTCCTTGTTCTTGTGGTGATGTCTATATTGGAGCAACTGGACGATCCATATCGACTAGGCTTAAGGAACATGAACGATGTATTATGAAGAAACAAATTGTATCTGCTGAATCTGAATACCCACATTCCACTGGACAAGTCATAAATGTAAAAGAAATCAAAGTTCTTGCATCGGTCTTGGGATTCTATAAACGGAAAATTAGGAAAGCTATTGAAATATATAAGCATCCTAACAATTTTAATAGAGATACGGGTTTAAGTTTATATCATATGTGGAAACCGATCATTACACCGGGTCACGGGTCGGTGAACACAGGTCGACTATAAATACCATGCCTAGAACTCTCCTAGTTCATTCAGTGTTTCGATCTCGTGAAATATAGATCCCTGAAGATGCGCAATCGAAGGCGAAAGGTCGGAAAATTATTTCATTTTGACACGGTCTAAGCCCAAGTTGTAGTTCTAATTTTTGCAAAAAAAAATAGAAATATACCGCAGAACGGTTATTTAATTACTTGCGGTTCTGCTTCCTCTCACGAGCCCTCACATGGCAATTAAAGAGTATATATTATTAATAAATATAGAAAACAAAGTACATATTTTTAATAAATATAAGAAAATATAGACAAAAAAGTATATATTTTTAAAAAATATAGGAAAAAGAAACTATTTTTTAAATTACAGAAATATCTGAAAATGAAACATTACTGTTCTGTAGATTTATCGAACAGAAGGATGGTAAAATTTTTAGCAAGTAGTATAATAACCAAAACTACTAAATCCGAATTTGTTGTCTGAAATAAACTACTCTAATTATGTTGTTGCATGCTTTTCGTCTGATAAAGCAGATAAGCCGTTTTTCTCCCAGAGAGTGAAAATAAAAGATTACTGGACTGTAAATTACCGGACAGAAGGATGGTTAAACTCTTAGCAAGTAGTATAATAATCTAAACAGGATCTTATAAATTGCGAATTTATTCTCTTGAATAAGCTACTCTAATTATGTTGTTCTATGCTTTTCATCTGATAAATCACATCAGTCATTTTTCTCCCAGACAGTGAAAAAAAAACATTACTGGACTGTAAATTGTCGGACAGAAGGATTGTTAAACTTTAGCAAGTAATATAATCAAAACAAAAACTTATAAAATCCGAATTTATTCTCTAGAATAAACTACTCTAATTATGTCGTTTCATGCTTTTCGTCTTATAAATCACATCAGCCGTTTTTTTCCCAGGGAGTGAAAATAAAATATTGCTGTTCTGTAAATTGTCGGACAGAAGGATGGTTAAACTGTTAGCAAGTAATATAATACCCAAAATAGGAACTTATAAAATCCGAATTTGTTCTCTGGAATAAACTACTCTAATTATGTTGTTTCATGCTTTTCGTCTGATAAATCACATCAGCCGTTTTTTTCCCAGAGAGTGAAAATAAAACATTGCTGTACTGTAAATTGTCGGATAGAAGGATGGTTAAACTGTTAGCAAGTAATAAAATAACCAAAATAGGAACTTATGAAATCCGTATTTGTTTTCTGGAATAAACTACTCTAATTATATTGTTTCATGCCTTTCATCTGATAAATCACATCTGTTCTTTTTCTCCCAGAGGGTGGAAAAAAACATTACTGTACTGTAAATTGTCGGACAGAACGATAGTTAAACTGTTAGCAATTAATATAATAACCAAAACATGAACTTATAAAATCCGAATTTGTTCTCAGGAATAAACTACTCTAATTATGTTGTTTCATGCTTTTCGTTTGATAAATTACATCAGCCGTTTTTGCCCTAGAGAGTTTGGAACACCGTCTCTCAGCCCCAATTGGGATTATTGTAAAAATATTTGCTAGTAAACGATACCTTACAAAGCCAAAGTACGAGTAAATTATGGGGTTATCATTTACTTTCATCTAACAGATTTCTTGGAAATATAGTCTATTTATTGAAGAAAGACGTTAAACCAAAACAAAGTTCAGTGCATGTGCATGTCGCTCTCTCACTCCACCTGGCTTTTTATTGGTGGTGTATTAGAGCTCGCCGATTCGAACCAATAACGGTGGTGCTTCGCTCTTCTTGCAAGATGTTCACATGCTGATCCTGCACTGAACATTATTTTGGTGTCATGTCTTTCTTCGATATTAGACTTTCTCACAATACTTACCATTGCTTTAAAAGAACAGAACCCTGAGTGAAGCCGGAGAAATCTATGCAGAATTTGTATACTACCCAGATTTTAAATTGGTTTTCACGTGTCGCATAGACTGTTTCCCTATCTTAAGTGTGTACCCCAAGGAATCCATATGGACCCTTAACATATTTGTTGATTATTAATGACTTAGATACTGTCTTTCAAAACTGTCCTTATTCTTCTTTGCAGACGACGTTAAGATTTTTCACTTGACCTGCACAACCAATGACTACCAACTTCTACAAAATTAAATGGTAAATATGAAATCTTGGTGCGGTACACACCAAATGCAGGTCATTACAACCAAATGAAACTTCAACATTTAATAGAATAAACTTACAATCTCATATCTTTATAGCACGAAAAACTTTGAGTTGCAGCGTGTGATGATTAATAACCAAAGGGCTCAAAACAAAACTGTTACGTTATTAAACAATAAAGTTTGTAAATCATATAGACTGGATAACTCGCTGGTTAATATCATAGGCGATTATGAAATCATGGTTCTTGGGTTTAGACCATGTCAAGTTGGAATGACTATCTAACGTATTGCCTGCGATTGCACGAGGCATCTTCAGGGATCTTCACTGAAGGAGAACACCGAATTCAGTGTTTTGATCTTGATGACGAGTTTTATTGTTACCTCTACTGGTTATCCACAACAACAATTTTTAATAGATCCACTGGACAATTTAGTAAATACATTAAAATATCCCCCGTATGTCTACTATTTAAATAAGACACAAAGTACCTGTATTCATATATTTTTAGATCACTATCAATAAAATCGCTCCTCGCGTCTTAATTAAACATAGAACGAGTGGAGCATACCCAGTGTTTATATTACCAAGTTCAATTAATTTATACTGAGATAACGGTTGTATATTAGTGGGCAAACATAATTGCACTCTTACTAACTCTTACTTATTATTGTTAACGACTTCCTTTAAGGGAGAACTGCACGCAAAAAGTGAAAAATCAGCGACAAGGTCTAGTCAAGTTCAAAGTAAGATGAAATGGTACATATGTATTAAAAAAAACTTCCTGCGCGTCCAATTTCAAAAAAATGTATTATGTATAGGCAATTTAAATTACATTTCGGTTAAAAATGGGTTCAAAAGGGTCCACGCGCTGCAGAAATACAAAGACATGAGTACGATTAACCATTTTAAATTTTGCAGTTACGTAGATAAAGGATAAATGCAAGGCGGTAAAGAGTCATTTTGTGGATAAAAAAATTATATGCGATGGCATTTGCATCAAAAAGTGGTCAAAAAATGGTCAAAAATGGACAAATTGACTTCTGTTTTTTAATGCTAGTTTTAATTATTTCATAAAAAATCGTATTTAGCGCCCAACTATACATATTTCTCTAATTAAATCACCTTGAAGCTAATAAATATCTCTTACACCTTTAACATAATATTGCAGTGGCGGAAGGCTTGCAAATGATCCATAATACTGCGTGCAGTTCCCCCTTAACGATAACTTTAATTCAGGCTCAAGTCGGTACGTAAAATTTAACTGATATTTGAAATCTATGTCTACTTTACTTTTATTTTGAGTTCGCTTGAGTTGCATACACTCGCACAAGCTTTGTAAATACGCTTTTGCAACACGGCTTTATCGGTGAAAGGCAGGAGAGGTTTAGGGGTTGAGCCCTTAGAGATTCCCGTTTCTTTAATGCAGAATATTGCTTTGCGACTTTGTTGAGATTAAAGTAAAATATTAGATGGAAATAAAAATAACAGTTTGCCACTACCCTTTTATCGTGGGTGTATTTTTCTACACAAATATCAGAGGTTGTCCTATGTTGGTTTTTAATCTGGTTTGTTATCCCACAAATCAGCGCGGAAAAGAAGGACAAACATATTTAAAATTTCTAGACCCTTTTTTGACACAGGATTCCGTACCATAGATATAGTGTAAGAGGTGGTAATATTTTTCGTTACAGTAAATCGGGTAACTTCATATTTTGTAGAGAAGTTCGGATTTACCTACGATGATCAAAGTATCAAAACCATTCCGCGGGATATTTTATAATTTCACGTAGCAGGGTTAGGTTAGGAACCGTTCTTTTCTCGTTTGTTGGTGTGTTATAAACTTGAACTGATACAATTGTGGTAAAATTTTAATAATAAAATTAACTCGAGATTAAAATATTTTTAAAAATTGGTAATTAAAAAAAAAAACAGAAAATGCAAAAGATAACGAAATTTAGAAAAAATTAAAAACCTGTTTAAAAAACTACATTTCACTACATCAGAAAGACGAATTATTTATTTATTCGACAAGTAAATCACACGCACAAAGCATAAAGGACATGAACAATAATATTAATAA
Organism: Kuschelorhynchus macadamiae; assembly: GCA_030620095.1. Classification (NCBI taxonomy): domain Eukaryota; kingdom Metazoa; phylum Arthropoda; class Insecta; order Coleoptera; family Curculionidae; genus Kuschelorhynchus; species Kuschelorhynchus macadamiae. The sequence continues at coordinate 17,903 of JAUTXW010002954.1, forward strand.
ACAACATAGACCTCATAACAAAAAATCATTATGCAAAGTTGCACATACTACAGATAATAGGGAATAGGAAGGTAAAAGTGAAGTTGTTTTAATTGATTGTTAAAAGAGAATGGGATTTGTAACCTCCCAACATCTGTCCTCTTAAAAATCAATGTTAAAAATAGAAACTGTCTAGAATTACGAGATGGGACTCTAAAATTAATCAGAGCTAGCAATTCGAGGCCATATACAGGGTGTCCCAGCCGAGAGTGATCGGTTTTGAAGGTTAATAACTTTTAAACGGTTATGGTTAGAACAGCGTAGTTTCTTTTGATTGAATTCTATAACACAAAAGTTTTTTTTTATGAAAATGTAATAATTTTTTTATCCCGTCTACAGACGGCCGAAAAAAAAATCTCATTTTACAATTTGAAAAATCTTAATTATTTTAATTGGAATACCGTGTATAACTTAACATCAAGGAAATGGTTCATGCTTAAGATCTTCAAAAATCACTAAGAATCACAGCGGGCTGTCAACATTTCACAAATAAAAAATGACCAATGATATTGCCGCAATTGATGTAAAGTAGGTAATTATGTTTCACTGATGATAATTATTAGAATAATCGTTGTATATGTGGCAAGAAAATATCGCAAAAATTTTTTTTCCAGAATTTTTTTTATATGTGAAAGGGGTAGAATAATGTTTTACGACTTACCTAAATTTTATATATTAAACCAATTCTTCTATCCTTCATAGCAGTAAATTTATTTATAACATCCTCATAAAATGGATGAGTTGCCCTAATCTCCTCCAGACATCCCTTTTAAATTGAACTATTGCCTAGAGAAGTAAGTTTTTTTTGAGATATTGCATTTCTTAAATAAGTTTTTCCACGTTTGAGGCAAGAAAAACTTCTTTCCACTGAAGCACTTGTCGACGGTATTGTCAAAATAAGGGAAAACACTTTATATGCTTTGGTTTAAATATCTTTATTTTCATTAATTTTTTTCACTTGTCCTTGCAGCGATATATGCCAAATACTCTCATTGGCAAAAATAAGACCAAGCTCATTTTTAAGTCGTGGACTTTTTGAAAATATTTCCTCATATAACTGTAACAAATTTTCAAACGGGCCAGTCGGAAAATTTAAACTATATTCGGGAAATTTAGCAGAATCTGCCAAACATAAAAATGTAAGTTTTTCAGAGTCTTGAAAGCTTAGTGTCATTTCCATTAAAATATGGTCCAATATTTTATAAAAAAGGGTTCTATACTTAGCCCTAATTTCTTCAGGTGAAAGCTTAGCAAACTCACGTTTGTAATGATTTATTTCTGTAATAGAATTTGCTTTATCAAATGTTCATTTCTTTTTTTTTTCAGAGCACCTCACGACAGCAATTTATATTGGATATGCAAAAATGAATGTCAAACGATTTTTTTTTTGAAGAACGCAACTTGAACAATCACGTTTACTAACTTCGAATTTGAAGACCAACGAGTTTCTGTAATTGTTGGTATACGCCTCGTAGATGCAGAAGTAAGAGCATACGTTCGTTTGGCTGAGTGATGAAAAAATTAGGGAATACCACTAAGGTTTGCAAAAAAATTCGACATTTAGAAATATTTTTAGACTTTGCTGCATCAGGACAAATACAGCCTGCGGCCATTTAGATGGCCAGACATCACACTTGCGTCATCGTAACGTTGCCCTATTAATTTATCTTTATAGTCAAATTGGTCCAAAATTTGATCTAATTGAGAATATAAATCCTCCCACGTTCTATCGGAGCTGACATTATAAAATCCTAAGAATCTCTCGACTACTGAACCTTCTGAATTAACGCATCTTAAAATTATGAAGCACTGGGAGGTTTGCGTAATATCAGTGGTGTCATCCACTTGCACAGAAAAAACTGTGTGTTCTTTATTTGATTTTTTACATGATCATTTGAATAATCAGAAATGCGTTCAATTAAATTCAATTAATAATTAATTATTTCTTTTTGAATAGTTTTCGAGTCACGAGTAAAAATTTTTAATTTTTTTGTGACGATCTTTTAGTTCTTGGGAACTTCCCGATAATAATAAACCTAAAAGCTTTTTAAAATTCACCCTATTTATTGACCCGCTGCTCTCATCATTGCCGCGAAAGACTAACTCTTATTTTGCAAGGTACAAAACTGCGTCAATTACCAAGTATATAAATAGTTTATTAATCGGACGTTTTCGTTAAAATGTATTTTATATAGTTTAGCATTTTCTTTTAAAGTGTCAGCTATAGTGCTTTGATTTTTTACAAATGTTTTTAGCATTAATTCGCATTTTAAATGCTCCGCCGAGTCTTTATGTTTATGTAAAGACCTTCATAAATTTAACATATCTGCAAATCCTTCCTTATTCCACACTGAAGATTTATTAGAAACTAGTAAACAAGGCCAGCAAAACAATTTTTGTAATATTTGACTACTACATAACCATTTGTACGCCGAAAACCAGGATGACGATTAAAACTCTGATCTTCTTCCTTCCATCGATTAAATGGAGTTTCCAACAAAATGCAAACCACATCCGTGATCGAATTCATCAATATTGTAAATTAATAAACCTGACACCAAATAAAGTTGTAACAACACCATAAATAAATATAATACAAAACAATCAAGTAAACTGCAAGGGAACTAACCGGTTGCAGCGAAATCCGCGAAAATAAAAGTAAACAACCACCCCAAACTGAACGACACGTGGGTGTAGTGTACTGCGTTAGCAACTCACAGAGAACGTTGTCGTCGGTCGACGTAATGGCGTACGCGTTGTCATGGCAACGTAGTAGGAAAATCGTAAACTAAACATAGCACCTCCAGCAAAGTCGAAGCGGTTTGCGCCACTGTTATAGTTGTTATAATAAAGTTCGATTGAAAGTTTTAAAAAGACATGCCGCCAATGGTCAAGTAAAATGTTTATTCGAGATGTACAGTTTATTTTTTGCCAATTAGGTGAATAAATGAATGTAAAAACTTAAATTTTAAGAGATATATAATAAATATAGTTAGATGTTTGCTTGTATACTTTTCCTGGTGAAGTAGCACTTCATCTACTTCACCTGAATAGCCGCCACTGCATCCTTCTAATCACATTACGAATATTGCATCTATAGTGATACAAAAATCCTACCTGAGTTGACAACAGCATACGTTGGCCTGGAAACCCTTTCTGTCAAAATAGCGTTAGTTAATGTTAAACGCATTAAAAAATTATCTGTTCTTTGGTTGAAAAAACTGAGGCTTTTTTATTCTACACCGAAACCAAATCGATTGTATCTACTAGAAGAAGATTTAGAATGAGATGAGACCATTTTTTTTTCAACGGACCAACAGTGACGGCGTCAAACTACAAGGATATGTTGTAGATGTTTTTTTTTTCACAACTCCGTTAAGATTGCCATTTAAATGAAATATATTTCCAACATGATGGTGCCCCATGACATCATTTTGTTACAGCAAGAGAATCACTAGATATGGCATTTGGAGAAAGGTGGATATAAAGAGCTGGTCCCATTGAGTAGGCGTCTTATTCTTCAGGTTTGACAGTTCGGGATTTTTTCTCTATGGATACCTCAAGGACAGGTGTTATAATCCCATTCCAGAAAATATCCAGGATCTTAAAATAAATATCCGAAATGTCATTGAAGGGATTCCCCTGGAGATCTACAGATTTCTTCAACCATCTGTCGGTACGGATTCATAACTGTGCTAAACAGAATGGACATATTATTAAAAATTTACTTTCATAATTATGTCGATTAATAAAAACATGATAATATTCTAGTTTACTTTAATTCGGTATGATGCTTAGTGATTTTTGAAGACCTTGAGCATGAATCATTTCCTTGACGATAAGATATACAGGGTGTACCATATAAATAAGTGAGATTTTTCAAATTACAAAATGGGATTTTTTTCGGCCACTTTGTAGACGTAATACAAAATTATTAAATTCCATAAAAAAACTTGTTACAGAATTCGATCAAAACAAACCGTGCCGTTCTAACTATAACCGTTTAGAAATTAACAACCTTCAAAATCGATCGCCCTTGGCTGGGATATTCAGTATTATAATAATCATAATTTTATCTAGTGTTTATAAACCCGCCAGACCTAATAACTCACCATAAGGTAATATTCTTCGATCAACCCCAAGCTTAAAGAAAAGAAAATTTTCATTTCATCTAGACTTCGTTAATTCTCGAAATATGATTTTTAGCAAAGGGCTATCCTACCATTTAGCACTAATCAAGATTCCAGGACAATAGGGTAGATGCACCTGTTGTGGCCTTCGCTCCGTTAAATAATAACCGCCATTTTTAACCTAGCCAATAAGGTAATATAAAATCCCACTCATCATTGTATTCTTGATCACGCCAGCGCCCTCCACTGAATTTGTCGGTTACGCTGTTTTTTAAACAGTCAGCTTTTTAACGCGTTGTGGCAATGTTGTGCTTTTCTTAAGGATATTGTTAGGGAACACGAGGTAAGTAAATGTATGATTCTATGTAAGAATGTAAATATTTTTACTCAAAGTGTATGCTATTTGAGTGATAAAGGCATTTTCCATATTATTTTCACAGTTTTGAAGTAAGTATTTAACCCATAAATAATTAAAATAATAGTGGCCACAACTGGAACATCAAAATACCTTCCTCGGCAGTTGTGTTTTTTTTTAGTGGCTACAAATGGGGCATGAAAACTAGTTGTGGCCACGCAGTAGAAAGAGATGGCAAAATTTGTTACGAGCAAGGAACAACCTAACGACCTAAAAATCTATTTAAAGGTTGTAGACAATGCAGCGTTTTGAATAACACACACTTTTAATTCCACATCCCCAAACGATGGGGAAGTATAGTATCGGCAAAAATTGTTATAATTTTTTTTTCTCCAAATCGTCTAAAAAAGACCCAAAATATGTAAAAAATATAAATTCAAAGAAAAAAAATTCTGTCTGTTGGTCTGTTAGTTTACGCGATAACTTTCGAAGAAGTTGGACCATCGACTTGAAGTTTGGTACATAAGTAGAAATCTATATGAGAATCGTTCGGATTGTTTTTGAGTAAAATCGTTTGAGGGGAAGGGGGGGAAATGGGGGGTTAATTTGTAAAAAATAATAAGCGGGTGAAAATTAAAATGAATTTGAAAAATTGAGTAATACATCTTTTTATAGGTTTTCGGGCATCCAAATTTTAATTCTAACGCTTGTTTGAGGTTTTTGTGAAAATAAGAGGTAGGACTACAGGGGGGGGGGGACGAAAATTAAAATTTATTCGAAAAATCGAGAAATATGTGTTTTTATAGGTTTTTGGTCATGCAGATTTCAATTCTAACGCCTGTTTGATGCTTTAGTAAAAATAAGAGGTAGGTAATAATAAAAAGAGGAGGGGGTGAAAATTAAAATTAATTTGAAAAATCGAGTGATATACCCTTTCATAAGTTTTGGGCATATAGATTTGAATTGATGTTTGATGTTCTAGTAATAATAATTAGAGTTGGAGTTAAAAGGGAAGGGGGGGAGAATTAAAAGTTATGTGAAAAATCGAGTATTAGGTAGATTTCAGTTCTGTCAAAAACATGGTGTGGATTCAATTTGCAGCGCTTTTCGGGCTTGCATTGTCTTTAATTTAAATTATTCATAACGTTTCGATCAGCGGTGTATCTCCGTTTTCAATTGATAACGATCGGAGATAGACCACTGATCGCAGTCTATGCCCGTTTCGACAGCATGTAAGCAATTTAACGTTCCTAGAACATCTGTTCGAAATAGATTGGATGGTAAAACAAGTGATAATTGCCGAAAAGTGGGTCCAACGTGTTCGCTTGGCCTGGAAGTAGAACAAAAATTAGTTTTCTGGATCCTGGATTGTTCTGCAAAGGGTTTTCCTGTAAATAAAGAAGGTCTCCTGTACTCTGTGCAAAAAATACAAGAAGAGTGTGATGTTAGGGCAAAATTCTTTAAAGGGGTAACAAGGAGAAAATGGTTCGATTCCTTTATGAAGAGGCACTCGGAAGTAAGTAAGAAAAAGGCAGAGTTCATAAACAAGGCAAGGGCTGCGGTTTCTGAAGAATCCGTTAAACGTTGGTTTAGTCACGTTCAAGAGCGCCTGGAGACTGATGCTGATATTTTAAATTATCCAGACCGCATATTTAATATGGACGAGACAGCCATTTTTTTATCGCCCAAAGGATCTCTTGTACTAGGCCCCAAAGGGAAAATGTATATGACGTCGGCACATCTGACAAAGACAATGTAACTACATTAGTTGCTGTAAATGCTGAGGGTTGCATTGCACCGCCGTTAACAATTTACAAATTTAAACGTTTACCCAAAAATTACGCTGCACCTAAGAATTGGAGAATTTGAATTTCGGATTCGGGATGGATGCAAAGCAAACAGTTTTACGAATACTTTGCAAATGTCTTCATTAATTTTTTGGATTCTAAAAGCATCTCTAAGCCAGTGATTGATGGTCGCTCATCCCACTTATTTTGACAGAAAAAATTTTTACAGACGCCATTAAATCTGGATTACGTGTTTGTGGTCTTTATCCATTTGACGAAAATGCTCCCCATTACCACAGATTTGTGCGCAAAAACCTGCCAAATTCTAATGAAGAATGGGAAAACCCTCAAGAAACCTTAAATATAAATGTCAAAATGACTCATTTTCAATTTTTAGAGCAGCAAATGGATCCTGGGGTACTGCAAAATTTTAAAAATGCATATTCATCTTACTATTTTTGGCAAGGAGAGGATTGATATTTAGAATTCTATAATTTTTGGCGTGCAAGTAAAATTGATGTAGATCCAGCACCTAAATGAATGCCTCAAGAAATGGAAACAGATAATATTCAAGAATATATAACAACATTTAATTTAGAAACTCAGATTAAAGCTACAGAGAATCTAGTAGATTCTAGCTGCTCAAATGAGTACGAAATTATTGAAGATAACTGTTTATTGTTTGAATTTCCTGAATTTAATACTCGATTTAACAACATTAAAGAGACAACACTTGAAGATACTAAAGAAAAAATGCTTAACAAAGACGTAAATAATAAAGAAATCAATTTTAGCAACAATATTGAAGAGACAGTAATTGAAGAGAAAATTGTTAGCAGACGTAAATGATAAAAAAATCAATATTTTACAAAATATTGTAATTGCAGCAGGATCGGAAAAAAGTGAAAAAAATTAAAACGCAAAGATATAAGGCTTCTTAAAAAACTTAAAAAACAGTTAGTGGTGTTCTTCAAGATTTGAAAACATGTCCGGATGATTCTTCAGGAAAACCAAAAAGAAAAAAGATCCAACTTCCATCAGTTGTCACTTTAGATAAATGGAGAGAAATTTGTGAGGCAAAAGAAAAATCTAAAGAAAATTTAGCTGCGGAAAAGGCTTCAAAAAGAGCCAGTAATGCTGACAAAATAAACAAAGGAAAAAATGTAACGAAAAAAATGTTAATAGTCAAATTAACAAGGAAAATCACACCATTCTACACCAACTTCCGATGAAAATAATACCAAAGCGTCCAAAAACCGAACCAAGGATAATATTGATCAAAACGATGAACAGCAACAGACCAAAGAAGATTTAAGTACAAACACTGTGATAGAAGAGGCTAAAGAAGAAAGTACTACTTTAGATATAGGAAGCTATGTAACAGTCAAATACGAAGGTGAAGTATATCCAGCAAAAGTTTTAAACAAGGAAAATGGCGAGTGGTATTGTTGTGCAATGCAAAAAAGTGGATTAAACCATTGGAAATGGCCTGATTCACCGGATCTTTTGTAGTACAATGTAGAAGACGTGATTTTGAAAACGAACGAACCTAAAACAATAAATACCAGAGGAGTCTATGCAGTGCCGGAAATGGATTCCTTATTATAATATTTTTTTATGTAGCCGTTTGTTTTAATGATTATAATGAAACTTAGTTTTTTTATGTTTATCAACGAGTTTTGTCAGTTTTTTATATAAAACTACTTGGTACTTTTGGTTCCTACTTAGTAATTAGCGAGGTAATTAATTATTTTGTTAAGAAATGTATTTTTTAAATTTTAGATAAAAAAATGTTTCAATGTTTAAATGTTTTAGCTCTGTTTTTGTTTATGTAAATTAGTTTTTTAAATAAAGTAACTGCCGCTGTAGGTAGGTATTTGTTCAGTTTGGTTGTTACTTCGTGTGTATTTCAAAAGGATGGCCACAACTGGGGAGGTCTCTGGCCACAAATAGCAAATAAGTGGCCACAACTAGCGAAACTACTTTTTTTTGCTTTTAGAATAGAATAGATTTATTCTTGTCTGAACCATTTAATTCAAATTAGATAATTGTGCTCAAGACAAAAATATCTAGTAATATTATATCTGTCATTCGAGGGAGACAAACTGACTGAATAAATGAATTACCGTTGAATAAAGTTAAAAGTTTTCTTAAGATGGCCACAACCGGTGCATCTACCTTACACCAGGCTTTTTAGGACCTAGGTATTATTAAATTCATAGCATTGCCTCATAATAAATGTTGCCACAGTAAATGCCTATAATATTATAGGACGAAAGCTTTCACGGCTGGAGTCAATTAAGAAATCATCGTTTTGGGTTTAGGCCGGGTCAAATTGGAATTACTTTCCGACGTTTCGCCTGCGATTGCACGAGGCATCTTCAGGGATCTTCAGTGCACACAAGATCAAAACACTGAATTCAAGGAAAGAACCTCGCCTGCCTTTCACCGATGAAACCGTGTTGCAAAAGCATATTTAGAAAAATTGTGCGATTGTGTGCAACTCAAGCATTAAACTAAAAGTAACGTAGATATAGTTTTTAAATATCCGTTACCTTTTATGTACTGAGTTAAGCGCAAACTGAATTAAAGTTGTCAATAAAGGAGGTCCATGACAATAACTGGTATGAGTTGGTAAGAGTACAAATTAAATGAATTTGGTAACATAGTCACTTGGTATGCTTGTATGGTTCTATCTTTAACTAAGACCCAAGTGACGAACGATTTTATTGATAGCGAGTTAAAATGTGTGAATTCAGGTAAGGTCATGTTTTATATTTTCCCACCCTTCTTAACTTTTTTGTGCCACTGGTTAGAAAAAAGATGTAAATAGGAAAATTGTATAGTTTGAGAATTAGTGCTCAGCAAATATTTTTCTGTCTTTACATGGTATGGCAAAACTGGCGGACAACAAAAGATACATATTTTTTATATGAAATACTGTGTATATTTCTCCTCAGAACGAAAGATCTTTGTTCTCCGATTAAATATATCATTTGTCTACATTTGCTTAAGCCATTTCCGAGCTATTTGTCTTTAAAAGCTAATAAAACATGAATTCAAATCAATCGAAAAAACTTTTTCCGCCATTAAGAAACATAAGACATGTGTCAAACATGAACCAAAACAGCTATTATATTTGTTGATGAAGATCGATAAATGTATAATTTTTTAATTGTTTAGAATCGAAGTTATTCACAAAATGCGTTATACAGATCAAGAGAAATGTGAGATGTTGCTCTTGTATTATCAAAATGGTAACAATGCGAGTACAGCTAAGAGGGAATATATATGCATGTTTCTTAATTACTAATTAAGTTCCCGACAGAAAAACTTTAATTAACATAAAGGGGGGATTTAGGTAATATTAACTAAAACCCAATTAATTACTAAACCAATACCTTTTATAACACCCTAACAGATCCATAGATGATGCCTGTAAATATTTTTATAAGTCAGCAACCAAAATTCAAAATACCGTTAAAAAGTACGGGTAGTATCCTTATAAAATTGTGCTAGTTCAAATATTAGAAGACCTTCATAAAAATGCGCGAATGGGATTTGGTGAAAATATGTTAAGAAACAAAGAACAAGATCGATATTTTTTTAATAAAATATTATGGACTGACGAATTCACTTTTACCACTGAGGGTATATTCAATAGAAGGAACGCACATTTTATTGCACCTATTTTTATGAAGGTTCCTTACGTCTGGCGAAAGATATTTGCATTTTTTAATTCAGGATATAGAGGTTCTCTTGGAAATGCTTACAATTCGCGATTCTACTTAAATAATATGGCACCAAGATGGAGCCCCACCCCACAATCTTATGCCTGTGATTCATTTTTTAAATAATAGATATGAAACATGTATGGGTAAGCGAAGAGCCATTCACTGGCCACCGAATAGCCCTGATTTTACGCCCATAGATTCGTTTTCGTGGGAATATTTAAAAAACAAAATGTATGCTCAGAGAAGCGCCATTATTAAGGGCGAGAATTTTATATTACATAAAAGATCTTAACCAGAATAATTCAATTTTTATTAATAACGCAATAAATACATTAGAAAGAGATTTTCGAGATAGTATCAACGGTGGGCATCTTTAGCAACTGTAAGTTAGGTTGAGTTAATTTTTGTATTATTAAACATATTAAGTTAGAATTTGTAATAATAATAAAAAATATACTTTTTACCGATTTCTTATTAAATAGATAAATAGCTCGAAAATAGCTTAAGCAAATGTAGACAAATTATATATTTTTGTAATCGGAGAATAAAGATCTCTCGTCCTGAGGAGAAACATACAGGTTGTTCTATTAAAAAAATATATTTTTTGTTGTTCACAATTTTTGCAACACCCTGTATAGACAAAAAAGTTTTCTGAGCATTATTTTTTAAATCTTATAACTTTCCTATTTACATCTTTTTTGTAACCAGTGGCACAAAAAAGTTGAAAGGGGTGGGAAAATATTAAAAAGAGCCTGCACTTTGTGTCCTATTTAAATAGTAGACACACAGGGGGATATCTTAATGTATTTACTAAATTGTCCAGTACACCATTTAAAAAATTGTTGTTGTGGATAATCAGTGGTCAAAATTAATTATTATAATAAAAATATTGCATCGGAGCTATATAGAGATCACCAAATAACAGTTGTAGTAACTTTTTAGGGTACTTAAAGACTATAAGTGAAGATTCCATATGTTGAGGAGACATAATTGTATTAGGGGATTCTAATAGAAGCACCCGGTACTTCCTGCTAGAATAACCAACGAGGCTCTGGCGACCGAGCTACAGCAGTATAACTGTTATACCAGGAGACGAGGAAATGCTTCTCCCTCAAGACCAATCGTCAACCCGTTAAATGCCAATTACCTCTTAAATAAATGAAATGTCGAATTTACAAACACACATACTCCAGGTGAGTAGAGCAAATAGCTCAGAATCTCACGTTGACAACTCGTTGCCAACCACCCTCATGGATTCTGGGGGAGGCAAAAACTCGCCGATCAAAGGAAAAAACAGAAAGATATATGTAGGAACATACAACACCCGTATGTGTTATTTCAAAACAACTCTGAAACTGAACATCACCTAGTGGGAGTAGCCCTCATGGTCAACAAACGTCTCAAAAAGTCATTATCAAATACATAGCAGTATCAGAGAGGGTTATCTATCTGATACTAAAGCTAAATAAACGTTATACGCTGCAAGTAATAGGAGTATATGCACCAACAAGTACTTCAGAAGAAGAAGAGGCTGAAAAATTCTACGAAGACATCAAAATCGCCATAAAATCAGAAAAAGGACATTTTAAAACCGTACTAAGAGACTTGAATGCAAGAATTCAGCGATTCAAATCATAAGGACAGAATTTGTACGAAAATTCCGCTTAGGGGAACAAAATGGAAGAGGGAGAATTCTAAACAATTTTCTCAATGAAGAAAGATTCTTCTGTATGAATGCCTTCTTCAAAAAATTGATGCAGAAAAAGTGGAATGGAAAAGCCCTGATCAAAGAACAGAAAACGAAATCGACTATATTTTATCCAACAACAGAAAAATGATATCGGAGGTTTCAGTTCTAAATCGCTTCAACACAGGGACCGATCATAGTCTTATAAGAGCAGTAGCATCCTTAAATTTGCATGAAAAAAGAAAACTCATGAAGAAACCTCAATTTCCAACATCAGAAGTCTTAAAACTGAAGGAACAAGAATACCAACCGGAACTAGAGAGAAGAATGAGTCACTACACCAATCTAGAAAATCTTTCTGCAGAAGCACTCACAACAAGAATAACATCAGATATACAGAATTCTGTGAAAACAATCTGCCACCGAACAAAATCTCCAAACAGTAAACCCAGCGCTAAGACCATAGACATGATAGAACAAAGAAGAACAACACCAAGAACATCAGACGAATACAAAAGGCTTAATAAAGAAGTAAAACAAGAAATTCGAAAGGATGTCAGGAAGCACAACACAAAAACTATAAAAGAGACCACAGAAGTAAACAGTAAGATGAGAGTCCTACATTCAAAATTATCAGTAGGAAGGGGAAAATACATACAAAGAGAAACAGTAATAATGAACTAGTGCACACAAAGGAAGAAATATCTCAAACAATAAAAGAATTTCACCGCAAACTCTATGCCTCCCAGTTAGAATCCCCAGAAAGAGAAAACAAAATTGTCAAAAACGTTGGATCGGAAGAAAGTCCGGAAATAACAAAAGCAGAGATAACACTAGCTCTAAAACAGATGAAGAACAAGAAAGCCCCTGATGAAGATGGTATAACAACAGAAATGCTTAAATCTGGTGGAGATATTATCCTAAAGACAATCAAAATCCTACTGAACAAGTGCCTACAAGAGGAAACAATACCAATTCAATAGAAAACTACAGAAGTAGTTCTACTTTTTAAAAAAGGAGACACATCAAACATCTGAACTACAGACCAATCAGTTTGTTGTCATATTTATACAAGTTGTTCTCTAGAATTATCAACAATAGATTGATGCACAAATTGGCCTTCTATCAACAACCAGAACAGGCTGGCTTCAGAAAGGGATTCAATACTATGGACCATCTACAAACCCTACGAACCCTGATATAAAATACTACGGAAGGCAATTGATTCTATCGAAAAATGGGCACTTATTAGAGCACTGAACGATGCTAGGGTAGACTTACGATACACAAACATCATTAAAGATATCTATGACAACGCTAATATGAAAATTCAAATAGATGAAGATACATATACGCCACAAATTCCAATCAACAAAGGAGTTCGTCAGGGGGATCCGATTTCCCCCAAACTGTTCACACTGGCCTTAGAGAACATATTCAAACAACTGCCATGGACAGATAGAGGAATCAAAATAGATGGAACCTATCTAAGGCACCTGATAACATCATTCTCATAAGTAGAGAAGAAACAGAAATGAAGACTATGCTAGAAGAACTACACACAGCATCAAACAAAATAGGCCTAGAAATGAATCTATCAAAAACCAAAATACTTTATAATCACGACATACAACTAAATTTAACCAACACAGTAATAGAACAAGTAGAAAAGTATACATATCTGGGCCACGAGATAAGACTGGGCAAGGACAATCAAACGGCAGAAGTTGAAAGAAGAATAGGTCTCTCTTGGGTAGCGTTTGGCAAACTCAAGCGCATATTCAAGAACACTGAAATTCCAATAAACCTGAAAAGACAAGTATATAACTATTGCATATTGCCAGTTTCCACTTATGGACTGGAGACTATGACTCTGACTGCCAAAAGCACCAACAAATTGCGAGTGATGCAAAGGTCAATGGAACGCGTCATGTTGGGCATAACCCTTTGAAACCACGTAAGAAACGGTGAAATAAGAAAAAGAACTGGTGTAGTTGACATTATACAACGAATAGCATAACTGAAATGGAGCTGGGTAGGTCATATCGCCAGACAAAACGAAGGAAGGTGGAGAGCAAAAATATTATTTTGGAGACCAGGAGAGACAAAGAGAAGTAGGGGAAGAACACAGAAGAGATGGATTGATAATGTAAGAAGAGTAGCGGGAAAAGACTAGTACTTGAAAGCGAGAGACAGATAGGCCTACATCCAGCAGTGGAACAACATAGGCTGAGGAAGAAGAAGAAGAATATAAGCACGGAGCAGGATAGTGTTGCTAGAAGAAGATTAGAGAAAATAAAAAAAAATGCAGGTCTTAAATAAATCGTAGCACAAAATACAAGAACTTCGACGGATCACCAGTGCAATAGACTTGCCCACATACTAACTAATCCAATTACTAAAAAAAAAACGATTTTTTTATAAAATCTCTGTATATTTCGTAGAAAAACTTAAAGCAATCTAATTGGATTCCGAAGATATTTTGGTCAGTTTTGATGTAAAATTACTATACACAAATGTTCTTGTCAACGACTCAATTTCCATTATATTAGACATATAGCATCATAATAATTTTGATAATAACTTAATAGACCTAATGGAAGCTGCTCGTCTTATATTCACTTATTATACTTTTAAGGAACTTTTTATGAACAAACTTCAGGGGCAACAATGGGATCTTCTCTATCACCTGTGTTAACGAATATCTTTATGGAGGCATTTGAAGATATTGCTTTAACATCCGCTCCATTAAAACCAAAACACTGGTTTAGATATGTAGATGATATTTTTGTTGTTTTTACAATAGAATCCCTTCTTATTTTTGGACCACCTTAATTAACATCATAATATTAAATTCACAATGAAAATTGAATCTAATGCAACTATTCTCTTTCTAGATGTATTTGTTCAAACCAAAGAAAATGGTACATTAGGCCATTCCTACATACATGGCACTTCAGGCAAAATAGAACGATTATTCGGCGGTCTAACAGACGAAGATTGGACATTGCTTGCGATTTTCGAAAGATATTATAATTGTACTATTTCAAACAAAAGGAATATATTCAATTCATTGCTCCTGTGAAGAAGTGTATGTGGGAGAAACAGGACGCTCAATATCAAATAGACTTAAGGAACCTGAACGATATATTAAAGAGACACAAATTGTTCACTGTAAGGTAAACACCATCATACCATTGGTCATATTATAAATGTAAAAGAGCCTAAGGTTCCAGGATTTTATAAACGAAAAATTAGAGAATCTATTGAAATTATTAAATATACAAAAAACTTCAATAGAGTTACAGGTTACGGTCTACATTACACGTGGAAACCGGTCGTAACACAGGGTCACCGTTCCGCGAGCGCAAGCCGGCCATAAAAGCCCACTTGAATCTCTTCGAGCTCATTCAGATGTTCAGATCTCAATAACATTGAAAGGTGTTTTTAAAAACTGGATTGATTCGGCCGATACTTGTTGGCAATGCATAACTAAGATATATGGCACTAAGTAAAGAGGACGGTAAATTTCTTTTACCATCAAAGCGACCGATAAACAGACCAACGGAATTGATAAAACACATTTTTTTGGCATCTAAAATAGAATAGAATAATTTATATTACCATAAAATACGTAATTGTATAAAAGGGGTCGTCAAAAGTTTATAAAAAAAAGAAAAAGTATAAAATTAAAAATAAATATAAATTTATAATACACATTAAAAAAAAAGAAAAAATAAATAAAAATCGTACACGTAAAATATCTTGAAAAAAAAAATGTTTTTTTTTAGAAAAATAAATACACATAACATGCAATTAGAATATAAAAACTGAATAATTCGCAAAAGAATATGGAATAAGAAAATCAAGACAAACTTTTAATATAAATACTATCATGTGTCAAGCAGTATCGAATCGCACAAGACTGCAAATATTCTTGTACCGAATAGAAAGGTTTAGCAATAACAAATTGTCTGATTTTGTTCCTAAAGTTGTTGCCACTAAAAACTTTATAGTGTTAGGGCAGTTTATTATAAAGCGTCAGACAACTATAATACGGAGATCTCTGAAAGAATGTATTTTTATGAGATGGTACACTAATGACATCCTCATTTCTAGTCATGTAAGGGACGCTAAAACGCGAAGAAATGTAAAACCTGATGTTTTCAGATTAGAAAAATTTTATATAGCCGCCATTTTGTTCCGCTATCTTGAATTAGTACCACAGTTTTTATATACTAATTGTAATAATAAAATTCTAGATTTAATATTTTCTAAGAAATTTAAAGTTCTAGAAATCAGTCATGTCCTCGTGCATCGAATTTTTATTTGATATCAACTATTCTAAAGCTTTACAGTTTTCTATTACCAGTTATTTTAACTTTAAAAAAGCAAATTATAACGACATATGCCGAGAAATTTCGAAAGTTGACTGGCAGGCAGAATTTGAAAATAAGTCTATCGACAACTCGGTGGAGACTTTTTATGCTAAAATCAATAGAATTGTACAGAAACATGTTCCTACGTTTACTAAAAATAAATATTTACCTACCTATTAGAGATCTAATACAATCATTAAACAAAAGAAGAAACTTCATTTAAATGACGTCAATACAAAAATTCAAACGACTATAATTTATATAAACTTTTGCGAACTGAGTCTAAAGAGATGATTCGATTAGATTTTAAAAACTATAAGATATGTGCAGGGAATACGGCCACGTATAGCAATATGGCCATCTCATCATATTACAATTCTAAAACAGAGTTCTACAATATGCAGCTCCAAATAACGTGTAAACTTATTAGTAAATATGGGAAACATCAACTAGATGGCGCCACCTATGACGCGGCGGATTATTCGGCACATTTAAGTCGGTGATGCTCATGGTGCATAGTACGTTATAAAAATACGTGTGTAGTTAAGGTGCTGTAAAAACCGATACGGTAAGTTTTAAATATTCCGCAAAGTTGGGCGTTTTCTAAAGCTTTATGGCAATCTATTCATCAAATTATTGTTCTTTTTTTGAATAATTTTTGAATGTTATTTTTTGCACAATACTCCATAATTTATGTGTCTAGTAATATGGCCTCTTTGAAAGTAGAGTAATACGGCCATGGCCATATTACTCTACTTGGCTTTATTACCCTACAACATTGTTTTTAACGACTATATTTATATTTTTGTGTTGTTGCAGAGCAAATAAAAAATGCCACGACTTCAGAATCGGCGGCTGCGCAGAACTTGGAGTAAAGAAAATATGTCTTTGGCCTTACAGGCTGTAGCGGCTGGTATGCAAGTCAGTACTGCCAGCAAACGTACTAGATACCAAGACGGACACTTAGGAGGTATTTGCAAGAGGGGTCCGAAGAAAAGTCAGTTTTAGGGCGCAAGACTATCCTCTCAAGGTCACAAGAAGCTGAGCTGTCGCAAGAATTATTTCGACTTTCGGAGTTTGGATATCCGATTACTTCAAGGGTGCTTCGAAGGTGCGTTTACCAGTACTAATATTATCGCAAATCCTTTTTGCGAAACGAAAGAAATGGCTGGACGTTATTGGCTACGTGGTTTTATGACTAGAAATCCTGAAATCCGAGCCAGAAAAATCACAAAACTTAAATCCGGCTAGAGCACAAAAACTTAATAAGTTTATAGTAGGGGATCATTTTACTAAATTAGAGGTCATCCTTAAAGGCATGGATATAATTAATAAACCTGAAAAGATCTATAATGTTAATGAAAAGGGATGCAGGTTAAGCCTACACCACCAACAAAAATTACTGGCGAAAAAAGGAGCTAGACGAGTGCATATAGTGGCAAACGAGCATGGTGAAAGTCTGACCATCGTTTCATGTCGTAATGCACTTGATACGGCGATACCTCCGATGATTTTATTTTAAGGTAAGCGAATGAAACCAG
The DNA here is from genome assembly GCA_030620095.1 of Kuschelorhynchus macadamiae. Taxonomy (NCBI): domain Eukaryota; kingdom Metazoa; phylum Arthropoda; class Insecta; order Coleoptera; family Curculionidae; genus Kuschelorhynchus; species Kuschelorhynchus macadamiae. The sequence goes on from JAUTXW010002954.1 coordinate 35,555, forward strand.
AGTGGACAGATTCATTGCCTCCAGGCGCCGTTGCAAGAATGACCTCCAAAGGCAGTATGAATATAGATACGTTTGCAGAATGGATTCGGCATTTTGCAAAATATAAAGTAGCGGGACCTTGCCTTTTGATATTTGATTTTGGCATTTGGCCCCATGCCACTTAGATCACAGCATTGTCACAATTGCTGAAGAACATGAATTCCCGCTATACTGCTTACCCAGCAATACGACACATAAACTCCAACCTGTGGATAAGGCAGAATTCCGGACCTTTAAATATCACTGGGATGATGAAGTCATAAAATACTTATCCATTTATAAGAAGCGTTCTATTACAAAACAACGTTTTAGGGCCATATTTTTCACGATTGGGGACGAAACCATGACTCCCGCAAATATAAAGTCGGGTTTTTCGTCAACCGGGATTTACCCATTTAATAAAGACGCGATTCCTGAAGTAGCATTTGCTCCAAGCAGCATTACCCATCAGAGCAACCAAGAGCAAGAAAATATACCCGTGAATCCATCAGGGCCAAATAAACAACCAAAGATGTCCAATAATCATTCCGATTCCATTCCGTCAACATCAGGTATACAAAAAACTAAGCGTCGACAGCGAACACCCATGTCGCCATCATGGGACAAAACAACTGCATCAGATTCTTCATGCAGTAAGCATGACTCCAGGAGTGATCATGATATGGAACTGAAAACTGATCAGTTTGAGCCATCCGATCTGAACACTTCTTTTAAAGAAAAACACTCCAGAAGAGTCGGTAATTAAAAACAAAAAACCCCAAAAACCCGCTATTAATAGCCGTGCCCAAGTCGTCACTAGGGATCTGTTTCAAACTGGAACAAAAATAATGGATTCCAGCCAGCAAAAAAAATCAAAACAGTTTCCACAAAAGACCCCAAACGTAAAGAATCTTGATTTTGCAAAGTGTGTCAAGAGGATCGGGTGACCGATATGAGACTCTGTACTCTGTGCTTTGATTACTTCCATGAAGAATGTGTTGGGCTGCCCTGACTGCGACCCTCCATACTTAAAAAAGCTTTCCTCTGCCCTGCGTCCACACTTAAATCTAAACATTTTTAAAAATTTATACATGCATTTAGAATACTTATTTTGTAGTATTTTTGTAATAAAGTTATGAAAAAGTTTTAATTATTTTGTTTAGTTAAAATAAACTTAGGAATATTATTTAACCACGAACTTATATACTCTGGCCATATTACCGACCTCCGGTTGGCAATATGGCCATGTCACTAATTTTTATAAAGTGTCGGATTTTACTTCATATGTAGTACATATATTTTTTCTTTAATGAGAAACGTCAAGCCAAAGCTTTAATAAATATCGTACTTTTTGCTAGAGTTTGGATATTTGCACCACAACAACAACAACCTTAGCATGGCCAAATTACCTGCACTTACCTTATTAAATCGGTGGAAAGTAACCTGTCCCGCAACCCCAGTCGTTTTTGGAGTTATGCTTCCCTAAAAAGACAGTGTATAAGTAAAATACCCATAAATAAATGTTGGGAAGATACAGTTGCCATAACCGAAATAGACATTTGTAACTATTTTTCAAGTGTTTTGGAGCCGGAAAGACATAATTTTAATTATTCCAATATAAATACAGAAAATGATTGCTGTTCTCTTCAAGATATAGTTCTTAGTGATTGTGAGGTTACGCGAGCTTAGTTGAGCCTCAACTCAAGAAAGGGCGCGGGACCCGATAAAATACCCCCAATATTTTTTAAAAATTCCTCTCAAGTAATCTCGAGGCCGCTCACCTTGTTATAAAATGACTCCTTAAAGTGTGGAAAATTTCCTGATAATTGTAAATTCGCAAAGATTGTCGCAATATTTAAAGATTCTAATCAGAGAGATGTAATGAATTATCGCCCAATTAGTAAGTTGTCAAGCTGTGGCGAAAATGTTTGAAAAATTGGTTTATGAATATATTATTAATTTAGTTAGGAATATAATAGTATCAGAGCAGCACGGCTTCTTCAGAGGGCGATGTCTTGAATCGAATTTATTCTTTTATAATGAGTATCTTTATGATCATTTATATAATAAAGTACAGGTGAACGCCATATACACTGATTACAGCAAGGCATTTGATAAGGTAAGCCATAATATTCTTCTTACTCGTCTGACTGAAGTTGGTGTGGGTTGCTGCCTCCTAAAATGGATAGACTCTTACATTAAGGATAGATTACTCTTTGCGACCCTTCAAGGCTACTGCTCAGACTCCATTAGTCCTACCACGGGTGTCCTACAGGGATCGCATCTCGGGCCTCTATTTTTCATTATATACATCAATAAAATTAAATCTTGGTTTCATAATAGTAATTTCCTGCTTTACGCCGACGATTAAAAAATATTTAGAAACATACAGTCCCTTGATAATTGCAAGAGTGTTCAGGGGGATCCGGACAGACTGACTGAATTTTTGAATTTAAATAAATACTCGTTAATAACCTTTTCGCGTAATAGGAATGAATATTTGTTTCACTATAAGGTAGGCGGCAAAACTCTTTCCAAATTTGATTATGTGCGCGATTTGGGTATTACATTTGATTCAAAATTAATGTTCGATAGACACATCGAAATAATGGCTTCTCAATCATCCAGAATGTTGGGTTATGTTCTGTGTAAATATGTCAGGTTTACGAATATTAAAGCATTGGTCTATCTTTATTATTCTTTCATTTTGAGCCAATTGAATTTTGGTAGTGTAATTTGGAACCCGAGAAACGCTGTTTATATAAACCACTTAGAGCATATACAGAATAAAATTTTAAGGTTTATTTGTTTTAAAGATAATCATCAGTTCGTTGATATGTCTTTGGCTCGAAGAAATTTAATATATTATTATTATGTATATAATAAAAGGGTCACCTCGGACATTTTGTTTTTATATAAAACCATTAATTGTAAGATAGATAGTCCGGATGTTCTTTCGCTGGTATGTTTAAATGTTCCCCAAGTTAATCTTAGGTCATATCAATTGTTTTGTCTACCAATTATTCACAGAACTCTCCACTTTGTAGGGTTGTAAAAAGTGCTTATAGTAATTTAATAGATATATTTTATATGTCTGCAAATGTCATTAAACTTACTCAAAAATCAGTTCATTAAGTAGTTTTCTCAGGATGAATTTGTAAATATTTTAATAAATCGCCATCTTGTATTCATACCAAAATTTTACCAGTAGATTTCTACATAATACTTGATTTTTGTGCAAAATTTGAGATAAATTGGATAAGAACTTTTTACAATTTACTGGGCCGTTATTTTGTTTTGCCATATTGGATTTTTACCAAAATATCACCAGGTCATCCCGATGTCAGTCGGGTAAGTAGTTTTTTAGCTATGCCGCGAATAGACAGACCAACAGACAGACAAAACCCTGAAACGTAAAGATCTGAAAAAATCTCGAAGTGTGATTTTTCTCACAAAAACCATTTTTTTTACAATTTCTAATATATTAAAGAAAACAAACTTATGACGTTTTTCGCCAGCACTGTCGCTTCATTGGCTGATACAAACAGAATGATTTATATCATCCAATGAGGCCACAGTATTGGCGAAACATGTCATAAGTTTGTTTTCTTTAATATAGTGGGAATTGTTTTTTTTTTACTTAATGCCATATATCTATATTTATTACTCATAATTTTAATTTAATGTTGAAAATAGAAGGCTGCTCAAAACTATAATACAAAACTAAAAGTATCAGCAGATGGTATAAACTAAAGTAACTTATCCTAACCGAGACTATTTACAGGTAAATGTGGTCACACTTGGTTGCGCCCGACTGCACCGTTGTCAAGTAAGCAGTAGAGGGGACTATAGGGAATAGGCTCTCTGTCTTTATTTAGTGCTTTCTTACCACATTTAACTATTTCTATACTCTCAAATGCATCCAATAATCTATTATTAGATACATTTTTAATTAACTTAAGATTATTTATTCTTATTTGGTGATTGTTTTCTAAAGCATGTTGGGCAATGCTTGACTTTTCTGTTCTTCCGTATCTTAAATGTGCCATGTTTTCTTTAAAACGAATGTTTATAGAGCGTTTAGTTTGCCCAACATATTTTAGATCGCGGTCATTACAGCTAATTTCATAGATGCCACTCCTCTCCTTCAAGTCGACTTTTTCTTTAGGGTTTCCAAGAAGATTTTTCAAACTGCTCTCCGTTTTGTAGGCTACTCTAAAACCTAGGTTTTTAAATACTTTTTCTAGACCTCTCGTATATCTGGGATCATATGGGACTACTATTAACTTATTGGAAGCCTCAGGTGTTTGAAATGTAGTGGCATCTTTTAACATCTTCTTATACTTATTTCTTTTGACTAACTTATGTACAAAATTATCATTATATCCATTACTTTTAGCTATATTTTGAATCCAATTCATTTCATTGTTAAAACGTTCTTTATTTAATAGAAAATTTACGAACCTTTGAGTTAAGAAATGAAATGCTGCGATTTTGTGTTGATGGCAATGAAGTGAATCGGATGTTATATACCTATCAGTATTAGTAAATTTCCTATAAATATCAAATTCTAATTTATCGTTATTTCTAATAACTAACGTGCCGAGAAAAAGTAATTGCCCATTGTTCTCCTTTTCGTACGTAAAATTAATGGAAGGATATTTATTGTTTAATGTATCTAAGAAAGTGTCCAAATTTTCTGTTTCAGTATCAAAAATAGCAAATATATCGTCTGCGTATCTATACCACACCCCTGGGAAGTTCTTTTCTAAATTGGGTTTCTAATCTACCCATAAATAAATTTGCAAGGAACGGAGATAACCAATTGCCCATCCCAGTTCCCTCAAGTTGTTTATAAACCCAAAGACAAAGTAGACTTGAAGGAGAGAGTGACATCTATAAAATTAGCTGTACTGACTGCGATCTAAAATATGTTGGGCAAACTAAACGCTCCATAAACATTCGTTTTAAAGAACACATGGCACATTTAAGATACGGAAGAACAGAAAAGTCAAGCGTTGCCCAACATGCTTTGGAAAACAATCACCAAATAGGAATAAATAATCTTAAGTTAATTTAAAATGTATCTAATAATAGATTATTGGATGCATTTGAGAGTATAGTTAAATGTGAAAAGAAAGCACTAAATAAAGACAGAGGGCCTATTCCCTATAGTCCCCTCTACTGCTTACTTGACAACGGTGCAGTCGGGCGCAACCAAGTGTGACCACATTTACCTATAAATAGTCTCGGTTAGGATAAGTTACTTTAGTTTATATCATCTGTCGATGATGCTAACTTGGTTAGCGAAACGCGCGTCCAGAATGTAACAAGTTGTTATGTAGTGTGCTTAAAACTCTTGTATTTTGATCTATCTTCCACCCTAGGTTCCAGTGTTAGGACTGCAAAGAATGAATATTTATTAAACAAGACATTTGCACCCGTATACCCCAGAGGGGTTTAAATTTAGACCAGTTCTAACTTGACAATTGTAGGATTAAGATGACATTTTTAACAAGCGAAACATAATTGGCGAGCTAAGAGTTTTAAGTACCATGGCAACTAGAGCTATTCTAACTCCTAAACCTTTTTAATCAATACGGGGGTAAAAGTTATGGAAAAAGATGTAACAATCACCAACCATTAAATATTAATATTAAAGTGAAAACTTGTTATTAAAAAATTACTACTGCAAGTGTTGGAAGTGTGTTCATCCAACTTCATTATATCTTAAGTTAGTAGTAAGTTTGGTAAAACTATGGACTAAATATTCTTAGGGATTATCTTCTATTACGTTGCGAATGTTTGCTTTTAACTGCTCTAAAGTTTGTGGTAGCAGATTATAGCATCATTTTTTTTACATACTCCATAAAAAAAAATCGGGAACAGTTAGGTGAACGAGGTACCCATGGAATAGGGCTTCCTCTTCCAATCCACCTGTTTTCAAAGATGTTATTTAGTGAATCTCTGGTAGTTAGCGCGTAGTGCGATGTATCTCCATCTTGTTGAGAGTACACTGGATTCAGAATATTTTGCTGACGTAATTGTGGATAAAAAAATTTCCAGCATATGCATGAGAATTTACAATTGGATTTTTAAAAAAGAATGGGCGATACATTTTTTTCTGGACCCACCACATATCTCTGACGTGTCCATGAAATTGCCTGGGATTCTCTTTTGTCCATATTCTACAATTATATTTATTAACTTTTCCATTTATATGAAAAGTAGCCTCATCCGACATTATTAGACTTTCGAGAAACTGTGTGCTTATTTTTATGAAATTTTGTGAAGTCTGGCATAGTTCTACCCTTTTCGGAAAATCGGTTTTTTTAATTTCTTGCAAAATTTGTATATTATATTGCTTTTTAGTTTGAGTATATTTGTCATAATGGTCACTGTGGTCAGAAGAATTGTTGTTGAACCTGTGATTGTTCTTGTTGATAAGGTTGGATCTGATTGGTTTACCTCCATAATTTGTGTAAAGTCATGTTTACTAAATTTTCAATACTTACTGTTCTTTTCTTACGGGTTAAAGGTCCCGTATTCCAACATGTTCTATACCAAGTTTTAATTGAATTTTTTTGTGGGCGGAGCTTTATTAAACATATTTCTAAATCTTTTTGAGTTATTTTCATTGATTGAGTTTCTACAAACATTATCGCACACCTTGACTTTTCACTCGAAGGAAACATTTTTCACTTCCACTTCATAAGAAAATGTCAAAAGTGATCGACGTTGGAACAATATGAATTGGTTTCCATAGGCGACATTAAAAAAAGAAAAAAAACATTATCCGTGAAATTCATATATATATGAAGTATTTTTTTCGGAGCTTAATTTATCAACCATTCTGCAACGTAACTATAGCTTGTATTACATTTTTGAAAAGGGGAAGAACCTAGCTTTTTGATTTTGAAGAGGTATACAATGTGTTCTATTTAAAGTAACAAAGTTGCCCTATACCTAAAAGTCAGCCATTTTGTTTTCGGTTCCTCCGGTTGTAAAAATAAAGTGACATATGCTTCAAAACAAAACTTTCGGCAAACTGAAAATATTCAGTGAAAACTGCACCTCGATATTTTTTTTTCGTTTCTGAGCTATTTAAGTCCAAAATGGGTCAAGATGTGACTGGCCACCCTGTACTTTACTGTACTTTCCAATATAATATAAATTAAAAGAAAGAAGTGTAATTATTAAAAATATCAAAACTAATATGCATTCCCTTATAGTTTGTGCTCTGTATGTGTTCCCAATAGTCAAACAAATAAAACGCTAGTAACAACAAAACATTTTTTGGTATCAAGACAAATAATATCAGCATAATATCTTTATTTAAGGGTATCGAATTAATAAATAGGTATTACACTTTACCTGAAAATAAATATTATTGTTTTGATGCATTGTTATGATTTTAATGTTTTAATAATATTTTGTATTTCCCGACTATTATTGCACAGCGATTTCTGTAAATTCTTCTATAACATTTTTTGTTTACTTATACAAAATATGTACTGAAAATAAAATTAAATCTAAAAATCAAATATAAAAAATGTCATCCAAACCTGTTCTATTCTCGGTAGAAGCTGCATTACTTCTTTGAATAGCGAGTCTGATCCTTTGGGTAATAGAGCTTTTTGCTTCCTTGCACGATATTGTTGTACTTATTTTATTAAGAAGCTTTTTTGTCTCATTACCGCAAGGACCAAACGTTTCAACTGTGAAAGGTACAAATTTAACACAGCTTCTAGTTCCTCATATTTATGAGGTCTTTGTGATTCTCCGCTACGTGCAGTATCACCTGCTCTTTCAGATATTTGTTTGATATAAAAATCAACAAGAGTATGCCTGCACGTAGCATTCTATAACAATGCCTTACCTGCTTTCCAGGGAACCAAAGTTATGCCATCCAGCTTTCCATTGTTTCGACAAACTCCAGGCGGTCCTAAAACAGCGGGAAATTCCACAATTATCAGAGACCTCTTCACTGTGTCGTTGATTAGCCTGTGTCTGGACATATGTCCCGTCCTTTTTTTGCAGCTTACCCCATGTAGGCCATAGATATCTACTGTTTCGCCACAAGTGCAGATATGTTGTTTACACACAGGCAAACCAACTCTCAAAGCAATAGAAATAAGAATAAATGAGCCATCTGAAAGATTCCCCAAAGATGCAGAAGGTAGAGCATTTAACCAGGCATTGCTTTTAGGCATTTCAAGGGCAAGAAGACGTGCACTGTCTTTGATATCCTGAATATCCGATATAAGGTTACTGAGGAGAACCTGACAAAACTTGAAATCCAAATTCTTCTGCCTACGTGGTAGTTCATCTAGTATCTTTTATAGATTGCAAAGTGAAAGCCAAGAATTTAAAGCAAAATTTGAATCATCATCAGAACAATTTAAAATATTTTTAGATAAAATTATTTTAAGCAATTTTTTTCGCCACTTTGCTGAATTTTGAATATATCATTGAAGCATCGGTTTTATCACAAATAACTGAAATTTCGCTTTTTTTGTAATTTATTTTTAACCCAATATCCGAATTTAAATGGATTATTTTTTTAAAAATGTGAAAAACTGTAAAAATATGTCCAGCAATTGTTCCATCGACTAAATACCATAAATTAATTTCAGAGTGCATAGATAGCTTTTACTATCGGATGAATTGCTCAGCAAAATAATGGAAGCCCAAGAGGATCCTCTTGTTGCAAACCCCTTTGTGACAAGATACAGTGATCACCAAAAGATAGAAGTAAGTGTTCTTTATATCACTGAGAAATAAAATTTAAATAATTTGGAAAATATTCTTTAATTCTAGAAAGAATTATGTCCCTATTTACCATATTAAAAACATTAAAATTGTCGATTTTTAGAATTACTTTATCAGGATTATGAGCATATTTATGGTAAAGACACGTTATCGTAACCAAACGGTGAAGATAAAAACCAACAGCCATTGGCCGAACTCCACCATCTCTTTTGATAAAAACGCATACGTTAACCCCGTAAAAATGGGATATATTTGTTTTGGTACCAAACCTTTAAATATATTGTTTGTAAAAGATAACAAAGAAGAAAATAAATTTGAAGAGAAGTAACCAAACAACTCCGTGACTAAATCTTTGACATGTTACAGCCTTAGTGAGTTAAGACCACCCGATGAACCAGGTTTAAATTAAAGAATAGCTATCCTTACTTCACAAATAGGAATTTCTGTTTTATTCTTGACTGGGACTTCTGACAAGAAGACCTAAATCTCGCTGCTGGCAATACCGTATCAAATCTTGTTGTATGCGAGCTAATAGTACCTAAGTGCTGTGCCTTTTAGCGACACCAGCGATTAATGTGGTGAATTTGTGAAACTGTCTGGTGCGAAATATAATCAGTCTTTAGTGCTACAGAATGAGCCTATTAATTTTCATATTAAAAGGCACCAGTTTAATAAAAAGTTAAACAACACCTAATGTAGTTGGGTATAATTTAAAATATTAAATTTAAAATAAAAGAGAGTAATTACACTTACTGATAATTAATTTTCTAAATATTTTGTTTAGTAACTTATACATTTTCACAAAGCATTTTCGGCGCAGGAAAACAAACAATACCTTCTTTAAAAAACGAAAAATATGTAGAATTCGAAGCCAATAGACCAAGTCATAAAAACATGCTGATTTACTGAAATACGTTTGCCATTGAAGTTTGAAGTACAATCGGAAGTTTAAATATCACAATAAGAATACCACATTTTTAGATCCTAACTATGAATTCTTTTTCAATGCAATTGTGCTCGTTTTGTTGTTTGAAATACACACACGCCAAATCCTCGATGCTTTACTTTGTTAAAGCTTGCCGTAAAATAGAAGAATATGTATACATACGACGTTTTTACTGATATTCCGATTTTTATTATGGCTTTGTTTTAGAAAATCCTAAAGATGAACTGTCATTGAATGATTCAATAACTAGTAGGTTATCGCTGTTGTTCACAAAATTGGGTTTATAACTAAAACGATTTAAGTAAGAATTCATTTATCGGTTTGTCTAACTACGTTTATACAACATTGTAATCGTTCTTTATAACCAACTATTAAGATATCAAGACTATAAAACAATGGTCTTATTAATAAAAGAGATGTTTATTATGCAAACATTTTAAAAAAATGAAATAAATCATTTTTATTAAAAAAATTATAATTCATTTTTTTTATTAAAAATTAGCTTTTATATTTATTTGATTTTCCTTCAAGCATAAGCGTTTTTTCTCTACGTTCTATTATTCTAATAATTAATATTTAAAACAAAATATCCAAATTTGTCAAAATTATATTTTTTTAATTATAAAGTTATATAGAACTGCTTATTTTAAAACTAACTTTATTGACATTTTGTAGAGAATAAAAAAAAAACAAGATTAAATTTTCAAATTGAACTGCAGTTTTCAGCTGTTCTATTAGATACAATGATTTTAAATTTGGTATTCTATTAGTGACCACTAGAAGTATCTTTATACAAGTTTTATATTCATTAAACACAAGGAATATTATGAATAAAATTCGATATTTATATCATGAGATTTTTGCTAATTTGACCGAACTGTTTTGATTTGAACGTAATCACACATTTGTCAAAATGATTACTTGTCATAGTCTATTGTATCATTTTGATTTAGATGATTGGAAAGGATCTTGTCAGCTATTTTACGTAAAATAAAATGTATAGTTTTTGTTAACATTGAAATTATTTTTAGGAGGTTCTAGTACTATAATAATAATCTCTGTAATATTTCATTAACTATGTGTAATTATTGTTCCCAAATAACCTGCTATTAATTTGATACAATACCATAGCTTAAAAAGCGACAACACCGTTGCAATTTTGCTTCCCCCGTAAAAGGCAAGTATTGTAATCGTAAAAAATCACTCTCCGAGATATTCACGTTTCAGGGTCCCTATATGACGAAAAACATATTTACTCAATTCCGTCGGTCTGTCTGTCTGTCTTTTCGCGGCGTAGCTAAGAAACTACTTACCCGATTGACTTCAAATGTTGGTAAAAAATTAAGGGTCATATGGGGATGATCTGGTAATATTTTGGTAAAAATCCAATATGGCAAAACGAAATGGCAGTCTAGTGAAATGATAAAAAAATTATTATTAAAAAACTACTCATCCAATTTATCTCAGATTTTGCGAAAACATCGAGTATTAAGTTGGAAACAACTGGTAGCATTTTGGTACGAATCCAAGATGGCGGAACAAAATGGCGGCTTAATAAAATATTTAAAAATTCAGGGTGAAAAAACTGCTTTGTGGTTTGATTTAAAATTGTGTGCCATAACTAATTGTGGTATAGGGATGTTGTAGTATCATAGTGGTACTAATACAAGATGGCCGAATAAAATGGCGACCAAATAAAATGTTTATAATCGTAAAAAAGTCAATCTCCCAGTTTTACACATCTTTTAGGTTTAGCGTCGCTAGATGCCAAAAAATATGTTTTATCGTCAGTCCGTCTGTCGGTCTTTCTGTCTGTCAGTCAGCTTGCGGCATAGTTTAAAAACTACTTACCCGATTGACTTCAAATTTTGGTCGAAAATTAAGGGTCATATGGGGATGGCCTGGTAAGATTCAATATGGCGAAACAAAATGGCGGCCTAGTGAAATATTAAAAAAATTATTATTAAAACCCTACTCATCCAATTTATCTTAAATTCTGCAAAAACATCAAGTATTGTGTTGGAATCAACTGGCAACATTTTATACCTAAACACTTAAAAATTCAGCCTGAAAAACTGCTTAATGGTTTGATTCAAAATTGTGTGTCATAACTAATTGTAGTATAAGGATCTACTAGTAAAATTGTGGAACTAATTCCAGGTGGCTGAACAAATTGGCTGCCAAATAAAATATTTGTAATCGTGGAAAAGTCACCCTCTATGTCCCTAGATGCCAAGAAATATGTTTTATTAATTCGGGCGGCCCGTATGTCAGTCTGCTTGTCTGTCAGTTCGCGGCATAGCTTAAAAACTAACCCGCTTGACTTCCAATTTTGATCAAAAATGAAGAATCATAAGGGGATCATCTGGTAATATTTTGGTAAAAATCCAGTACCTATGGCGAAAAAAATGGCGGCCTAGTGAAATGTTAAAAAACTACTTGTCCAATGTATTTCAAATTTTGTATAAACATCACGTATTATGGTGGAATCAACTGGTAAAATTTTGGTAGGAATCCAATATGGCGGTATAATAAAATATTAAAAAATTCAGCCTGAAAAAACTACTTAATGGATTGATTTCAAATAACAAACATAAACCACCTTGAAATTGGTTATTTTTGCAAAATTAAGAAATTAAGTTCGTATGCACTTTTTAGCTGTTTATTATTTAACAATTGAACTTCCGCAGGCCGACGTGAAGCCGCGACCGATCGATCGAATTATAAAAAGAGACCGGCTGATGAATCGCGACTTCATATTCCATTGCTATCACGTTCGGCTGATGCTCGGTAGCTGTGAAATCTTCGGGTACTTTCGTCAAGCTTTGAGGTAATCAGGGCAATTCGGACTGTCCATCCTAGTTTAGTATAGCGTATTTTATTATGCCTAAGGAACGCAGCGATACGATTCGAACCGCCGCGCGCTGCTAATAGTGTAGCGTATTTAACTTGTCCCAAGGTTCGCGTTTTATTACAACTATTAGGATGGACTGTCAAAGGAAAAAATTATTTTCTGAAATATTGAATATTATGGCTCTAATCATGATGCCTTTGTTTGAAAAAATGCTTGCAGGGATTGCAAGGTGGCAACATTGTCCGGATAATTTTATTTTCTAGCATTTGACATTTTAGACTTCATGGCAATCGCTTGTTATTTTTAAAATGTGTTTAGTAAAATGTAAAGAAAATATATGTTACTTATGTTTTCTGTAACTATTTCGAGAAAAATAACATTTATTATCAATAAGGATTAGTGAGAACTGTAGACTTAAGTTTTTAGTAACAGCATATAATGGTAAAACTTCCATAAAAATCTTTCCTGACGAGGGAAAATTAAACAAGTTTTTATAGTGATTTTTTATAAAAAAAATTGACTCCTCCAAGGTTAGTTATATTTAGAAATGTCCAATTTACGATACTCGTCCAAAAGAATTTAAAAGAAGTATAAAAATGGTTATATAATGATTATTTTAACCTAAAAAAAAATAAAAATGAAATTTGGTGTTTGTCTTTATTATATGTAAAAAGTTTTGTTCACTTGCGAGTAAGTATATCGTTTGATTCAATCGTTTTCTTTTCGTTTAGACTGTTTGACCTTATCCAGGATCTCTTTATTTTTTATTACTCGATTTACTTATTTGTAAGTAGGTAGATAATTCTGGATTTGGATAATATACACGTTATACAGGCAGAGCTTTTTGTTTCATTAAAATGCTATTTTTTTCTGTGTTAATTAGCATGCGTACTTTAAGGGTTAATAGAACTTGTTATTGCTATTTATTCGCTTTTTAGAAAGCAAATCTACATACTTCACTTTTTTTCCATAAGGTACATATTCATAATTCCGAGCCAAAAACGATGTAGTAGATACAAAAAAAACAGGTTTTTATACATATATCTTTATACATATTTGGCCTAAAAAAAATATTAATATCTTACAATGAAATATTTTAAAATACTGAGAGGTAGGTAACTGTTTTGCAGTCAGAGCTAAGTAAACAAAAATAAATGAGCTTAGATTATGTTTTTATGCCTAATAAAAAAATTAGATTATGTATGTTATTAAATATGCCAGCCAGACTTTAATTTGTGTGGCAGTTAAACGATTGTTCTGCAGATGGATTGAGAAATATTACTAATATTATCGCCATTGATACATTATATGTCAATGGTGGGAAAAAAATTTAGTATCATTACACATTAACAGCCTTCCCTAAAATTAGAGTCGAAAAAGAAGATAGATATTTATTTCTTTGTCACTTCAACTTGCAGTACATGTTTATGTATATGAATCATTACAACAAAATATATACGATTTTATAAATGAAATAAAACGAGTGGTAGGGTCGCTCCCCTATTATTATGTCTTTGGTAGATTGTGTATTGGACATAGATGGCAAAAACCATCGCAGTTTTGTTGAAAATTGAAGAAATGTTTTTTTTATTGATCTGTCCAATAAAAGCCGCTATACTAATGATTTTGAAAAAATGTGGAAAACGCCAATTTTTCACAAGAATACTCAGGATTGCTTTCAACATATAAAAAAATTTCGAGAGGAATAGTAATTTATTTTCCATGGAAATTTCCGGTTGATTGACTCCTCTAGAAACAGTAATATTAGTAACATCGTAAAGACACATCGAACTCTGGAAAGTTTTCGCTATCACAAAGCAAAACCGATCCTAAATAAATTCGCTTTCCCCAGAGCTTCTTCGCTATGAATCTTTCATTTTATCAAGAAAAGTGAAGTTTACTCCAGTTTAGTTCAGCTCATAGTTATTTAGGAATATGTACATAATAGAGGAAAGTGGGAATCGTTCGGCATCGTTAGGTTTAAAAGCCAAAGCTCCGAATATACATAAAAACTTGTGTATATTCGTAAAAAATTGTCCGTGTCGTTTTGTAATTTTTTTTATGTCAAATAGCCACTTACTACATACCAGTATAGAGCATTCAGCTACAAAGTAAGGATGATTCGTCATATTCTAATTTGAATGGCAGTTGGTAAGTTTGGTTCGATATTTATTATCCATACTTAACAAAATAAAAAACCAGTCTAGTTATTTTTTAAATAATTATTTATATAATTATAGTCACTTAGATATAGACGATGCCAGCCAGCGATCTGTCGACGAGAAAAGTGTGGTTATAAAGCTGAAACTTAAAAGAATGGACAGAAGGGCACCACCAGTCTGCGACATAATTTGACACGGGAAACCTTACAGGTCCCGGACAATGAAAGGATCATTTGGTTAGTGGTTAATTCCGATAATGAATGAGTGTCTAGCCTGCTATCTAAGCGTATTTTGACATCCTAGAAGCCTATCATCTCGGGGTCCGCTCATGGTAATGCTTGTTTACAAACAAGTGTTCTTAGAGCGACACGCGGCTTCACGAGATTGAGTAATGATAGATCTGTGATGACCTATGTAGTGTTTACATTTCTGACATTTTAAAAGTTTGAAGGAAACATATTTCTGATTGCAACATTTATTCGGATGTAAAG